>JAPQRP010000017.1:5899140-5919315 GCA_037367295.1 Apogon hyalosoma | reverse complement strand
GAGCAGATGTCAGCAATAAATTCCTGAATAATCTGTATTAATAACCAGAATTAAGTTGGAGAAAAAAAGAAAAAACCTTTACAACTCATTAAAACAGCTTTAAATGAAGACTGAAAGCTTTTCAGACTTTTCATTTGATCTAAACTAGGGGTGTCAAACATGCGGCCCGTGGGCCAAAGCCAGCCAGCAAAAGGGTCCAACCCAGCCCACAAGATGAATTTACAAAGTGCAAGAATTACACTGAAGATATGAACAACCAATTATGTCCAACTCATTTTAGTTCAGGGGCCACATACAGACCAATGTGATCTCAAGTAAAATAATAGGAAAATAACCTATAATGACTCCAAATATCCTAATTGGTTTAATGTGAAAAATAATATTACATTATGCCTATGAATATTATACCTAATATTTCAGTTTGCTTCAGTGAAAAAGATAACATTAAATTATGAAAGTATTTACATTAACAAACTATCCTTGAACAATAAAATGTGAATAACCTGAACAAATATGAACAACCTGAAATGTATAAAGAAAATTAAATGCGATTTTAACAATATTCTGCCTTTTATTAAATGTTTTGTGCCTTTGTAGATGTATAAATGAGACACTGAGGCATAATATTGTTAAAATTGCATTTTTTTAAAAAAGAAATTTCAGTTCTTCGGGTTATTCTCATCTTTTTTGTTTGGGTAGTTTGTAAAAGCAAATATTTTCCTAATTTAATGTGTTGGGTTTTTTTTTTTACTAAAACAAAGAGAAAAGTTTGGAGTTGTCATTATATATAGGTTATTATGACATTATTTTACTGGTCCAGCCCACTTGAGATCAAACTGACCCCTGAACTAATATAAGTTTGACACCCCTGATCTAAACAAAAGTGGTGGATGCTAAACCAATCCTGGCTCACAGTGAGGACAAAACATCAGATCTACGGTCTGACAAAAAGAGACTGTGTTCATGTGAATCGAACAGAACCATGTTTTATTTTTTACATACATTGGAAAAATTAAAACTCAAGATTCAAATTTCATAAATCCACAAACTGATGAAGGAAACAAAGCTGAATTCACATGCAGTTCTATTTTTTTTAGTATTGTTTAGCCTTGTTCAAAGTTTTAATCCCTCTGAAACCTGTTGTTTTACTTAATTTTATTTCAGTTAATATTTTTGAACTGCTAGTCTTAGTTGTCATTAACTATAACGACTCTATCAAGCCCACTTGGTAAGATTATTTTGGTTGTATGTTTTAGAGATGTTCACAAATACATGATCAAACCATTAGTTGAAACAGTAAGCATACGTTTTACTTCACATAGATGTGGAAATAAAGTAAACAGCACTGTTTCCACCTGAGTGTGGAATTTTCACTTTAGTTACTGTTGGAGCAAAGAAGGGACTGGAGCAGACGACATCACAAGAACAAGAGTAAAGCATTATTTTACTCATTTTGACAACAGTAATTTTATTTAAAAACTTTTTGCAAGAAATATATAAAGTGTGAAAAAGTGTTTGAGGTGTTTGAAGTATACAATATAACAGTTATATAATACATTTGTGGCACATCCACTCTTTAGTTGGTCAGTTTGTTCTACCCCACCCCTCGAAGGGGAGGCAAGAGCTTTTGTTTTTGGTTCGGTGTGTTTGTTTGTTTCTTAACACTCTAGCAGCAAAACTATTGGTTGAATTCATATCAAATTTGGCTTATAAATTGCCAGTTATTGCTAGTTATTATTTTGTTCCAGGTGGAGGGCATGTGTGAATGATGACCTGACTTATCAACTTAAATTGGCTTGATTACTCAACTTCAATAAGTTATTAAAATGTCCAAGTCTAAATATGTCTATTGTTCCCTGTGTCTCTTTTCCCCTCTCAGATACTTTTGGATGTTTTCATATCCCAGTATGTTCCAGTCTATTTATTTTTCCTCTGTTTTTCCGCTCCCTCCAGAGGGCCAACACATTTCTTTAGACTTGTGCCATTCCACATACACACACACACACATATATTTATACATATATATATAATGCCATTGCTGTAAGACTGCACTAACTGCAGTTACAGACCAACCTCAAGCCTTTTCTGAACCACACAAGCATATTATATATTTATAGAAACAGAAACATAGGAGATTATCATAATTTTACAAATCCAGTGCATGTCAATTTAAATCTAAAATATTTAAAGCAAAGAAAAGTCTGGTTTTTGTATCCCCTGTGGAGGTTGGGATTTTCAGGAGGACTGCGGGAATATGAAACAAGATTGAAAGGTTATTACAACTTAGGCTGAGAGTGTGACATATGATCTGTAGTGGGTTCACAGGGGAATTAAGGAGCTGGAGTTTAGGACTTAAAAGTGTGAGAAAAAAAAAGCAGCAGAGGCAAGGGAGGGGAATGATTGGTTGGCCTGTGGGTGGGTTAAAGTGGCTGGCAAAGGTGGGGATGGGGGGTGTTGGCACCTGGAAAAACAACTATTAAGAAGTAGTATGGAAAAAACAGGCGGTCACCTCAACTGTCTGTCCTGCTTTCTCTCCACACAAACACACACAACAGCTGGATGCTGCTGAATCAGACTCTTGAGCAGGAAATTACACTTCCTGGCAAGCTGTACTTTAGCTTAAATCTGGACGGACAGTTAGAAATAGGCCATTACAGGCTAGTAATCAGACACACGTTTTGGTCGTCTTTTTAGTACACACATTTAATATGTGTGTATATACATACTGGTAAACGTCAGCTACCCAAAGTGATACTGAGCGTGTAAACAAACTCAGCCGGTGTTTATAACCCTGAACAAACTCCACAGACACATGCGTACACCCAGCCACGAATGCCTGCACATACTTCAGACACACATAGAGAAAAGTATGATTTACTGGTGAACACACAGTCTATGGTATGTTTTCAAACTTTGCCCTGATTTAGTGGCAGCTAACTTTTGTTTTCTTTTTTCTTGGCATGTTTCATGGGTGAGTTTCCTGAGAAAGCATAGACTTATCAGCTTTCAATTTACATCAACAAGCCAAAGCTCAAACACTTGAATCAGGAATGCATTTGGACGTGAAAAATGGACATTTATTTATAAGCAGTCTGAGATGGTTCAAAGCAGAAAAAACAAACTTTAGTAAGACTCAAAGCCTATTCATTTCAGATACAGGTATGTGTTATTCTCAGTGCTAGCACTATAAATAAGCTTAACCCAGGCACATTGGAAAGACTATCCCCTTAGAACATTTGTAGGCTTTTAACAAAGTGCTGCAATGCAATTTACTGTTTAAGTCTCATTGGTCTCCTTTATTTTGTGCTTCTTCCACCATCTTCACTTTCTGTTTCTTTTCAGGGGTTTTACTATTTTCTTAGTCTGTACAAATGGATTTAACTAGTAGATGGGTGCTTCTATGAAACTGGTCCCTAAAACAGGACAGAGGGGCTAAAAATTCAAACAAGATGTAGACTAATGTTATGAAGCAAGTTTAGAAGCACTCTGGGTCTATTTTAAAAAATAAATATTTACTGAGATAAAAGAAATTATTTTTCAGATAAAACACATTTTTATATTATCTTTATACAAAAATCTGCATGGAACTCGGTAAAAAGGACACAAAAATTATGCGCTACTATTTTTTCGAGTATCTTTTTATTCCCTCACAGATACATTTTGGGAATCAAACTAATTATGCAAGAAATGACCAATGTTGCAACATCACTCACGATTTATAAGCATTTAAATGGGAAGGTTCCACATGTAACGCAAGTGGACACTATAGGTTACACACAAACCCTGGAATAAGACTGCTGATTCATGAAAAACCTGCATGTCTGGATTAGAAAAACCACTAGGATTGTCAAATTTAACACAGTGTAGTGGTATATAAGACCATTTCAAGCTATGTTTTCAAGATAAAATGTACTGACACCTAGGTAGCTTTTCCTGTCCCAATTTTAGTCCTATTTTTGGCCCCAATATTCTATTAAAAATTCATTAATTTTGGGATGGCTCAGAGCAAGAGTATATATTTTTTTGCATTTATCTGAGGTTATTATCAGGTACATCCTGGGGGAAATATGTCAAAATTTCTCTTATTATTGGATCTAAAAAGCTGGGAAAGTGCCAGATACCAAAATGATCCCAGTTTCATAAAAGCACCCAGATGTGGATGAGTTTCCTGTGTTCTTTGTTCCATATTATTGTGAGGGTATTGGTGCTCACCTAGTGCTAGGACATAAAACAGTAATGATATTTACAGCAACGCTATTGTACACCAGAGCAGATCTCATTAATATTATATCCAATGTTTTCATCTAAGGAAAAAAGTCAGATTGTGCTGCGAGTTAAACTAAAGAAACTGAAGAAAACAAGTACTAAATCATTCAATCAGGTGTATTTTTGTCTCGTGTCTTAAGTTATTTTCACCTCGGTTTATCTTTTCCATTTTTATGTCGATGCATCATTTTGGCACTTTTCCCCTGGAGGTATCAGCTCAGCTCCCCTTAACTTTACTTGACTTGGCACCAGCATGTTTCCATCGCAGGTATCACACTCCTTCAGGGCAGCTGTCGTCATAGCGATGCAGCATTATCTACTTTCACATCATATTCAGTGGAACTGCAGCTGCAAGCCAGGTAACAACAGAGGGAATGACACTTTAAATTTCACATTGTACATTACAATGTGAAAAATAACAAGTTATTTAAGGTTTCTGAGGCAAGAATATAGTTGTTTACACTTCAAATAAATGGTCGATTTATCTAGAGCCAACTTGATGATTTGCTTAGAAGAATTCACACTAGCTTAGCTTACCCCACGTCACAACACACATATGTATTGGCACACTGATTTTAAAATGGCCAATCTGTGATCTGCATGATTCCACATCATATTTAGTATCGCTATAACTCTCTTGGAAACTTGGTGAAGGTGGTACTAGAAACAGTATCTGGTGATCCTGAGTTAAGACACCAAAAAAGTCATGTCAAGCTGGTACTGACAGTAGAAAAGTAGAATTCATGTTTTTAATCTTTTTGTGTGTTATTTTCATCCTGTTTTATGTTTTACGCTCCTGCTATTTCTTTTACATGATTTACATAATTTTGTTACAAGTTTTAGTTATCTTTAATTTTCATCTTGTGTTATGTTAGTGTCTTTTTAGTCTTGTTGCATCGCATCATTACATTACATTACATCATTTTCATCTCCTCATATCTTATACAACCACAAATAATTAGCCGCTTAGTTTACGAACAAACGCAATGTTTAAATTTGAAAGACATGATGATTTAATGTGTATTGTGATAATAATTGATACTAACAGATGAGTATTTTTATTGTGATAATATTTTGTCTGTAGCGCCCAGCATTCCTTTCCCTCCTTCCCATCCTCTCCTCTTATTCTGTCACTGTTTTGGAGCCTCTCTTTTCCTCCCTCCCTCCCACTCTCCTTCCTTCTTAACCTGTCTAAAAAAAAGTCCTCCTTCAACTTGACCTTCACAAGGAAGCACTAAATCACCAGAGGCCACTTCTGTCACAACCCTCAACCCTGCCACCAAAAGTATGTCTGCGCATTGGTGCTTGAGTGCAGTGTGCAAAGACACGGGTTGTGTATTTTGTATTATCCTGCCTAGTATATGTGTGTGTCGTTGTTTTGCTGTGTGTAGCATATGCGTGTGCATGTGTGTGTGCAGTGAGGTCCCAAGGGGGCCTCAGAGGGTAAGTGGGTCTTTGTGAAGTAAAAGGTCCAAATAGGAACCCCAAACATACCCTGAGGGAGAGAGGACAGGCTCATACTCGCCCTCGCACCAACACACAAACACACAAATTCTGTGTTGCTGCTGAGAACACACACAGAGAGCAGAGAGCTTTGCTATGCCGCACACATACTAAGGAGATCTGGGAAACACAGACTGGTGGTTCTCTGGGTATTGACTTCCGCCCTTCAATAAGGGGACAACAGTAGTTACAAAAGAGGGATTACTGAGGCTTTACACACAGAAAGTCTCCTCTGAAAAACAAAAGCTGTTTTCACACACAATAATTCAAAAGGATGGAACCTGGATTTGTATGAAAAGACAATTCTCTTTTGCTTCTATCCTTTATTCCATCCAATCACTTCTCTCTTTCCTTTCCCACATTCTGATCTCTACAAATGTCCTAACTAACTGCAGTTCTGACCCACTTCTCTGCTCCCTTTCTGTAATCCTCACATGAATTATTTACTCTGACTTCTCCTGCCTGGTTGCATACGCGGACCCCCCCACACACACACACACAAGTTGATGTGCAACAACTACACATTCATACGTTCTCAACAACTGAGTCAAAGTTATTATGCAGCCAGGTTTGTCTAGAATCGGTCCTGCTTCAGTCAACTGCCGAGTTGTCATTTTCTGGCAAACAGATGCAAAGATACTCTGGCAGAGTCGGTATACTTGTCAAGCCTAAACCTTGTTTCAATTATCATCATTTTCTGCATCAGATACTGCTGCAAACAAAGGGAAAAAAAGAGAAAAAAGTGCTCTGCCAATCAAACCCTCAAAGAGAAACAGCTGTCTCACATTTGCAGGTGAAATAATCTCTGACCTAAATCATAGAGACAGAAACATTGTTGCCAATAGGATATTTTACAGACTATCAGTATCTGCAGACCCAATAAACAGCACCAGGCATCTCAACTGGAATCACTGGCTCTGAAGGAAACTGTTCTATGGTTTGTTCAGTTTGATTTTCAGTTTCAGATTCAGTGATTAAGAACTGCTCAGTTCAACAGTTTCTATGAAAGTCAAAGATTGTTCGGGGTATAGTTTTGAATAAAAAACATGTTGTTTAGACTGTGTTTCATGTCTTGAAACTCAAAGGTGTTTCCTTTCACATAAAGTGTAATATATGCATTTTGGCCTCATGTTTCTTCTCTTATCATTATAACCCTTGCTTCAGGTTGGGGATCCATGAACATAGTGGATATTAACCCATAAAGACCCAAGCATCCACTGTCAACCAAAAGCATCTACTGATCTAAACTGTTGATCCATTAATCCTATCAATACATGTAAATAATTGCTGTAAAATACAGTTATTCATCTTTTCATGGTCATCAGATATGATCCATTTGGACATTCAGAGAATGCATAGTTACCATGGAAACACCATTATCTTCTACAGCACTGTTTCACCAGTAAAACCCAAGGAGTTTGATCAATGACAGTGGATGGACACACTGGGTTTATTTTCAGTTAATGATGCACTTCATTGAAAAAGTCACCTTTTCTTCAGTTTTTTCTGTTTTGATACAATAACCTTTGAATTTACTCTGAGTTTTTATGAACATCTACATGATCAATCAATTAAACATAGGAAAAAAGATGATTTTCATTGAGAAAAATGCAAAATTCATAGGATAATAGTATAATAAATGATGATAAATCACTAAGAAAAGGTTAAATTGAGAGAAAAATTAATTTGGAAACTGACACTAAAGTCACACTGGGTCCTTATGGGTATTTTCAAATTCCAATATCTGCAATAGACAGGATTTTACATACATATTCTTATTCAAATCAGCCCAAAACTACTTTCTGAGAAAGTCAAGCAACCGACAGCACAAACCACTTTTTCACTACAGCCTGGGTATAAATCAAACAGTGTTTTTTTTTTTTTTTTGCTGCATTTCATCCCATTTCTCATCCATATTTTCTTGCTCTCCTCGCTCTGCTGTGTACTGAAATCCTTTGAAAATGCAGTATTTAAAAACACAGAGGGACGGTTGTATTGATTTTACAACCATGTATTTCTTGAACAGGAGGGCCTGGTTTTTCTGGGGGTCTGGATTTGCAAAAGACCTGGCCAGGTCTCACACAGAGATGAGCGAGGAGCTGCTGCTATGAAGCCCAGACAGCTGAACATGAGCCAAAACACAGGGAGGGAGGAGGGAGGAAGACTCAAGGAGGTATCTGACACAATTATGGAATAAAGTTGCTGTTTGCTTATGCTCTGAAATATTTAAAGTTTATCATATCTTACTTATGCAGTCAATGAATATCCCTAAATGATACTTTTCCTTACATTTAATTAACACTTAATGAACATGTGTTTGTGTGTCTGGCAGAGATTTGGGGGTTTTCTCGGTATGTCTGGCAAACGTATTGTCTGGATGAGACCCAGGCTGCTGCTGCTGGGAATCACAAATCACTGCACTCTGGAGACCTGCACACGTATGCAAACACCGCCGCTGCTCGTGTGGAAACTACGTGTGCAGGCGTGATAGATCATGCCCTGAAATAATGGCACTGGTCTTTATAGGTCAGAACAGCAGTCGGGGCTGAATGGGTCTGAACCGCAGGTGTGCAGTTTCACTCTGAAAGGAGAAAACACTGGAAAAAGCTTACTGTGATTTATATTTGAAAAGTTGGTTTTCATTTTTACAGTGTCAGCCTAATAAATATGTTTTCAGTGAATAGCAACAAATAGTTTTTGTAGAGTTGAGCAGGGCAGGTATTCCTCAAAAAGAAAATCATTCAATCACAACATCCATTGTTTTCATAGAAATCTAAGCTGGAGACAGGATTTTGGATGTATGAGTAGACATCATGTTAACTGTACAATATATGAAAAAGCTGAATAGTAGTATAATAGTTCTAAGTCTTGTAACTTGGTTAAAGGTTGAATGACGTTTCCAACTGAAGACTTATGGAAGTAGTTGAATCTCAAATTGGAGTGGGTTTGAAGGCGTTTCCCATTCACTTTGATCAGAAAAAAATGGGAAAAGCTTAATATTTTAAAATGTTTAAAATGTTAAAAATGTGATCTAGCTATAACCTGAAATTTCTTAAGAAAAATAAGTGCAATTTCAACAATACTATGTCTCAGCTTATTATTAACACAACTTATAGATCACAGTGGATCGGTAAAAAAAAAGCCACCTACTCTTCTAAGGCAGGTCAAATTTTCAATCTGGACAAAAAAACTGAGGAGAAAACCCAGCCTCTTCACCATCACACAGCTTAATTCATATTCTGTCTCAACGGTCCCTCATTTGTGCCATGCTACCTGCTATCCTTCTGCAGTGTTTCCTCTTTTTCTTATCCACCTCACACATTATTTCAATGAAGGCTGCCCTACACTTGTGGTGCTACAGCAGTTTTTCCCCTGGTGCCCTTCACATCTCTCGGGGAAAGTGGGCTGTGTGAACAGCTCAGCACCTCATTAGAGAAAACACAGCACACCAAGGACTACAGGACACACTCGTAAACACACATACACACAGCATACACTATATGCCTTCAAGAAAGGTGTTGGAGGCAGAAAAAAGGATGTTTTTATGACTTGTAGCAGGTGAAGGAAACCAGTGACTCACATCTTTTCTTATCCTTAAAATGTTTCCTGCTAAAACTGCTTGTCCTTATAAGGCTAATACACAGTGTAGATAACACACACACACACACACACACACACGCACACACACACACACACACACACACATAGCCTCTTGCCAGTGCAGAGGGCAGTGAAACATGCTGCACAGACACGATAACACTTAAGATCACATGATAGTGATGAAAACATCTAAACCTGCAGGAGGAGGGAAGTAAATACGTGTAAATGCTATGTTAGTGTACTTAAGCACAGTTTTCAGTTATCTCAGGATTCTTAGGTGTCCACTTTATTTTAACAACTTTTCTGCATGTTCTCCCTTTGTCTGTGTGGGTTCTCCAGGTTCCTCCCCACTGTCCAAAGATATGTACCTCGACTGGTCAATCTAAAATTGCCCACAGATGTGAATATGAGAGTGAAGGGTTGTTTGTCTGTATATGTCATATGACACATTGCTGGAATACATTCCAGCATCTCCATAACCCTCTTGAGGATTAAGTGGTTCACAAAATGAATAAATAAACAGAAAAACATTATACAACAGGAGGAAACTGCAAACATGTTTCATGCCCTTAAAACTTCCAACTTCCTTTCATATATTTCAGAGCCTGTACTTTTCCATTTTTACTGCAGTGAAGAAGCTGAATCAGGGATTCTGCTTCTTTTTTTCTTACATGTAGTATCTATACCTCGACTGGAGTACAGAATGTGTGGGCTTTTGACAACCTCTGACTTGCAGTAAACACAAAACGACACACACATATTGTATCTCCATGTATTTAGGGATTTAAAGGGGCCATATTTTGCTAAACCCACTTTTATTAGTCTTTGGTACATTTAAGTGTATTTGGACCCTAATAGTTCAAAAAGTATGAATTTGAACACTCCAGGTGCTGCAAAGCTACCTTTATATTTATTTTGGCAAAAATCGAGTTGATTTCTACAACCCGTTTTAATTCCTGCTTAATTTGTCACATCTATAACTGGTTATGTCACAACATTTGCACATATAAAGTCAAAACTTCCGATGAACTTTTCTCCGAATACACCATTATTATTTGTCAGCAGCAGCAGTTGTAGTCCATACTGAAAATATGTCCACACTTTGAGCCGAACTGAAAATGTTCAGCTGTTGTTTAAACGGGACAGACAGGATTAGCTAACAACCTGGAGGGGGCAGTGGTTCATTTGCATTTAAAGGGCCAGCGCTCAAAATGACCTTTCTGGTGTCATTACTCAGAAATTGGGTTGAAGATAGACCTGTGGAGTTGAATTAATGAAGAATTCAGACCCAAGCAGAACATTTACAGATTTAAAATGCATAATTCCATTTAAAAAAAAAAACACCTAAATATCACTCCTTTAATATTGACTTATCCTTGTTTCTTGGAGACTTACATCATGCAAAAACTTCACTGTAAAGTTAAAGCAGCTCTTGATCCTCAAATGCAATGATTTAGATCCATTTTCTACCTTTTGCCACATATACAGATGGTGCATGTGGATTTAAGCATGCCAAAGCACACACACCTACATGCGCACACATCTGTTTATCCTGCATCGCCTGCAGCTCAACATGACCTGGTCTTGGCGTTGGTGCTAATTTAAAAAGCACATTTTGGGTGATGTCATGCTTTTGGCTGTGTTCTGCTAATGCACACGAAGATAAACTCAGACATCAGACACACACATACACATATACGCCCACACAAACGCACACAACTGGCACCAAAGACAAAGGACATACAAACAGATCTAATGTAATGTGCAAAGACAGCTGACCTGGATTCGACAGTTTATTCTCAGTGCCACCTACAAAGCAGACCCAAAGGCAACCAGCTTACACTAACCACTTCCAACAAGAAAGGAGACACACATCCAAACCAAGTCAAAGCAAAGAAAAGGTGTATTGAGAAGCAAAATATTAATAAACCGAAGCTTTGATAACTGCAATTAATCCGATATAACAATGATCATCAAATATAATCCTTGCCCTACACAAACATTAATTTTTTAATATAAACGTGATGTAGACTGATCCAAAACAGGCAATTCCACAAAAGTATGGGGATGTGAAGGCTCAGGATGGATTTCAGAGCAAGAAGTGGCATGTTAGTTTTATATGTCTGTGGAATTTTGTGTGTATTATCACCAGCATTGATGTGTTTCATCACAACTATGTCATAAAGTTCATCTCAAAAAACGTGTAATAGTAAATATAACTTTCACTTTAATCAGTTCTTGGCAGGATTACTCTTGGAAGTCACAAAAATGGCCATGCAACGTTTAAGAAAATTTTTTTTTTAAATTATATAAAGGCTACATTCTGTCTTTTTTAATAAATAACAGCGTCTTTTCTCTTAAATAGTGCAGATTTTAATAAAAACTGATCCATGATCACTTGTTTCCCTTAAAGGGGTCATATTTTGCTAAACCCACTTTTACTAGTCTTTGGTTCATTTATTTGTGTATCTGAACCCTATTCATACAGTTTGAATTTGAACCCTTCAGGTGATGCAAAGCTATCTTTATATTCATTCCGGCAAAAATTGAGTGGATTTCTACAACCCGTTTCAATTCTTCCTTAATTTGTTATGTTTTATTGCTAGTTACGTCACGACATGCACATATAAGGTCAAGACTTCCGACAAACATTTCTTCAAGTACACCATAATTGTTTGTCAGCAGCAGCGGTTGTAGTAAAAACTGAAAATATGTCCAAACTTCGAGCTGATTATGTAAAATGTTTAGTTGCTGGTTGCACTAACAAACTCAAGTGGCTGAATGGGACAAAGAAGCACAGTCAGCAACCTGGAGGGGGTAGGGTCATGTGCATTTAAAGGGCCAGTGCTCAAAACGACCTTTCTCATGTCATTACTCAAAAACACAGTTGAAGATGGACCTGTGGAGTTGAATTAATGAAGAATTCAGACCCAAGCAGAGCATTTACAGTTTATGTAGACCACAGGGAAATGTTTGAAAATGCATAATTCCATTTAAAAAAGCAAGATATCACTCCTTTAAATGAAAATGTGCCAGTAATAGCTCTTAGATGTCCTTAAGTGATTCATTAAAAATGCCTGAGCGCTAGGCTAATCCTGCTGATTAGTTCTGGAAACCCCTAATGTAGATAGTTTTTGGAAAGCTTATGACTTCTATCATATTTATGAATTTCAAGGCAGTGGCTGAGATATAACTTAACATAATGATGTGACTTTATTCTGGTCAGGAACAGCGTTTATCTTGATCGTGGAAAGAGCTGCTCTAGTTTACCATTATCAATATTTATCACAGCTATAGAAGTCACTCTAATAGCTAAACGCATGATGAAAGAAGGGGGTAGACACAATTAATTATTTGACAATGAGTGCTCAGACATGCTTACAGCCCAAAAAGGAAAGGAAACAGACCAAAACTAGATGGCAATGAACCAAAACCACACCATGTCTCAGATCCACTGCTGGTCGGAGCTGAGTGATTTGTTCTGAGGGAGAGAAGAAAAAAAAAAAAACATTCTCCAGATACTTTAGTATCTTTACACTAACACACATTCAAAGATTAACCCATAAATCCACTCCTCCATTACAGGGACATTGTGCTCAAACCAACATTTGTGAAACCAAATCATAGAAAGTGTGTCATAAAACCAACAACACAATGGATCTGCCCACACGCAGCCGACTGTGGGAGACATCAGTGTTTCCTGGTGGCATCACTTTTTTCTGGGCCCAAATGTAAAGTGATAGGAGTGGAGTGGGCAGGTGTGAAAAGACAAACAGCACAACATTTCCACACAATCACATGTACAATGTATGAGGGGAGAAACAGACAGACTGGCAGATTTAAAGATTGTCTACTGTTATATTTATGGTGCCTAGACGTTCGAATATTCTGATAATAGTTTTTGTATAAATAGTGGAAGGCTCAGAGGGACTTGTGTTTAAAAAAAAACAGCACAAATCAGTGTAACTACATATTTATTAATGCTGACTAGTCATTTAAGATTCATGACACTGCTTCTTTAAAAATTTTACACATTTTGCAAACTGTGTTAACATAGAACCAGGGAAAAAGCAGGGTTTCTTGAGCTCAAAAACTAAGTCTGTTTTCACATTTAATTCATTTGATAAAAACAAAACCAGACCAGACCACAGTGAGGACCAAATCACAGGTCTTTGGTCTGACTAAAAGAAGGTGGTTTTGGTTTGGATCTGACTGAACAATAGCATCGTTAATAAACACTTTATGGATGATTCAGATTTTCAGATCATTTACAGGAAGCTATGCAAGGATAACACTGGTAGCCTAATAAACAAAAGAAGGAAAACTATCAGAAGATGGAGGAAGTTACAGTGAGCTGAATAAACATGTTCACATCTGTCTTTAAACCCATCAATGTCAACTACAGGAAGACGCAATCCATGCAGACGATGAAAACACAACAGACTTATATCATGCAAAGTTGTTCAGTCCACTCTCAAACTTGTAGGAAAACTGACCAGACAAAATGTACACAACGTAAAAAACAACATGAACCCTAGTTCAGACTTGTAGTGTGAAAAGTAAATCACATACAGGTCTTTAAACTTTTTAGATGCATCAAATCTCTGTAAAGTCTGTCCACCCATGAACTGGTTGTTTAAAATATGGTATTTCAAGTGGCTTGGCAAAATGTCTTTAAAACTGGCAAAAACCTTTACTTGTATTCAAGGATTAAGGTCAAAGTTCAAAAGGTCAAGGTCTCTGTTGACCTCAAAAGATACAAGATATACAATGCTTCAAGATTTCAGAGCGATCCACCAATCACAATCGTTCTTAATCAGTTTGCTAAAGCAGACCCCGCCCCTGCACATGGAGTGAGTCGCTGGTAACAACATTGAAAAATGAGCAACGAGCAAGAGAAAATCACCAAAAACGAAGAATTGGTGCCAAAAAGAAAAGCAACGTCAGTATCTGGAATTATTTCAGCTACAAGAAGGATGACACTGAAACACATGTTCTGTGTCAATAGTACCTTGCACCTGCTGCCACAACAAGAAGAAACACAACTAATTTGTTTGACCATTTACGTTGGCACCACACAGCTGTTTTATCCTCCTGAGTAGTTTTTCACATCACAATATACAATGCAGGGTTAAAAAAAAATCACAATGTCAGTTTTTTCCAATATCGTACAGCTCTAATTAGAAATAAACACAAGATTTTTATTTTGGTTTCTAGAGATATGTAGCCCGGATGTTCAAAAATAACTTTAGCAAGATGCCTGTGATATACAGTACATATGAAGTTAAAAAAAAATCTGTATAAGATGATGCTCGCTCTAGCTTCCACTAAATACATCTGGTGAATACCCAAACAGCACATGTTTGTGCTCACTGGGCAGTCGCATGTAGGCAGCAGCACCATGTGTTTATAATAAGAGAAGAGTCAAAGTCTCCAGAATTGAACAGAAACCCATATAAGAGCATGTTTAGGCTGGAGAGCTGAGGCCAGACTAACCAGTCTGAGGGCCGTCTGTGCATGCATGTGTGTATATAAGTGTGTTGACTGCTGTCCCTGTCCATCAGAGGGTCATATGAGGAGCAGATTAGGGTTTCTAACCGCAAACCCCTGTTGCCATGGCCCATCGTCACGGCGACTGCAAGGAGAGTCATCGTGTTCTGAACCGCCACTGACGCACCCCTTCTTATCTCGCCACTATGCGCATGAATATGCACACAAAACCACATCTAAATCCGGACTTTAGTGCAGCCTATCTCAGATGTTCTGCATCCCATCACCGACCCCCGTACCTCAAAATAACACACTTTGCCTTTTATACGCCTTGTTGAAACTGCGTCGTATCTCTGGCAAACCTTTAACTGATTTGGAGATCTTCAAAAGACTTTATGGAAGATGATGGAAGATCTAAAATTGCGGTGCAGCTTAGATCAGTCTTTGAGCCGAGCCAAGTGGTTAAGGCTTATTCCCCAAGACACTGGTGACCATCAGCTAGACCAACCCACTAATCAGAGTTTCCATGATTTGTCTATGGACGGTACATTGATTATAAATGATTCAAAAAGTCCTTTAATTCATGCTCACCGTTTGTGGATTTCATTAACCTCTAGAAAAGCCTCAGCGCCATGTAATATTACAGTTCCCATCCACACTGTTCATACCAGGAATGATGCACATGTGCAGTTTTGCATCATCAACAGTTGCAAAGTTTTTTTTAAGGGTATCTACAGTATGTGTGGTACACAGCTGAAAACCTAATACATTTGATCAACATGATGTAATGGTAAATAGGCAGCCCACTGTTATGATGGTTATTTTTGTTTCTACACTGCAAATAACATCCTTTTCTTAGATGCCTAAGCTTTTTTTTAGGGTTTCAGAAGGATCAAATAGCAAATATGACATATAATATTCATAATTACATTTCCATTAGTGTATAATCACACAAAAATTAGAACTGTGTTTCATTTCCTTGCAATTAGCTTTTTATATGCACAGAGGGACAGAATCTACCATTCAATGTCCCCATGCTACCACTAAATGTAGCACACTGAACCACTTCAGTTTTATCCACCCAGTAGGCCTATATCACCACTAACAGATCCATTTTGTTGTGCTAATGTTGTGACACTTTTACAGAGTGTGATAATTGCATTATGTGTTAAAGTATGCATGACAAAAACAACAGTTTCAGAAATATATTGACATGCAAATTAGTCACACACTCAAAAAACACCCCAGGACTATGAATAAACTATGTCAACCACTAGAAAGGAAAAGACAAAGTCATCATATACAGCACTTTTACACAGAAAAGTGATATCAACTGAACTAGTAGCTTGATATAATTTCTAAAAATGTTCCTCTTCATTTCTGTGTCCAAAATCTTCTCAGTTTAACACAGTTTGACTGTAAAGGACAGCATCAGCAGGGCCAACTATGACAGTCTGTGGCACCAGCTGTCACTTTAAGCCTGTTATGGGGTATTTACAAGACGACTTACAAACAAGACCATAAAACTGGACTCCACTCAACTTCCCCTCCGCCCTCCCTTCTCTTAAAGTTGTGGCTGTACACAACCTCAGCAGAAATACAATTAGTGCATGTAGTGGGAACACTAAAAAAACACAACATGTAGAATTAATAGATTTTAAAAAGCTTATGGGATTCATTAAAAGTAGAGTTGAAAGAAAAACTTAAGCAAGAAACTGTTTTGCTCTTTTATTAGCACTGTTAAAGCTACAAATAAAATATATTAACCAACGCACATGAATACACATGGAAAACACACAGATCTGACTTTCTCTTTCTTGCGTTCACATTCATATAAACACATGCAGCCATGCCACATCCTCTGTTACTGAGTTATTTTCTTCCCTAGTGTTTAGGGTCTATTCTCGGACCAGTGTTTGTGCATGTGACCCCAGTTGTTGCTCATGGTCAAATGTCCGGCTGCCTTTTCATCTCGGGGTATGTTAAGTGTGTGCTGGGGTGCACATGTTTTTGAGTCTCACTGTCTCCAAGTGCGTCACACACAAACCTTTCCCACAGGGACTGGACTGTGTTTACATATTCTGTTTCAGATCACTTTACCAAAAAAATATTCTCACTATTGCCCTTTCCACAGTGCCTGCCTCCACAATGCATAATCACATTCTCTCCTCTTCTCATTTGCCTGAGCGTTTATCATTTCCTCTTCCTCTTCCTTTCACATTTCATCTCTTTATCAACACCACTTTAGTTTTATCCACATTGTAAATCACACCCCCCAAGGGATCCTCAAAGATAAATACCCACACTGGCTCTCCCTTCCCCTCCTCTCTTCATTGTTTTTCTTTTTAGTTTTTTTTTTTGGAGTCTTCCTCAACATTTCATTTCTGTTCGAGGCATCAGCACTCACCAGAGTCTTCATGCATTCACCCATAAACGCCTCAGCACATGCCAAGCACATATAGGGATGTGGCTTTAACTGTGCATGTGACTGCTGTGCAACGGCAAAATGCAGGATTTAGGTCTAGACTTTCCTAATGAGAAGCAGTCCTCCTGTACACCACAGGCAGTGTCTGCAATACTGCATACATACTGGAGATGCACACAGTTGTATCCATACTTACATAGCAAATGAGACTTAGAGGAACTCAAAAGTGAGATTTGATGCAATACAGAGATTTAAGTTTTTCAATAGGCAAAAGTGTGAAGGTCTAAACAGGGTTCCTCCCACCATTATAAGCCGTGAATGCAACACCAACAAAAGAAAGATGGAAAAACTCTGCTGAGAATTCCAATTTACCTTTTGAGAGGAGTCTGACTTGCAGTTGGAATGATCCATTTCAGGTTACATCCACACTACTACTAAAACCGCTCTCCATCCACACAACTGTTTTGCAAAAATAATAACACATCTGAAATACATATCACATGACCCCCTACCTTGTTTTTGTACAGTAAGAGTCATACAAAAGGGGTGCAATGAATCACGGAAGGACTCAGAAGCAGAAAGAAACAGGGTCAACATTTGTTTTCTGTAGGTTAAAAGAGTTAAGTAGTGTGGATGCTGGGTGTAAACCACAAAATGCATGAATTTTAATTAAAAAAAAGACTAGTGTGTACATCATTTCTTCCACTAAGTGCATTTTACAGTCTTTAGAGTCCCCTCACTATGTGAAAGTACAACAAAATCATCCAAGGTATCAACTAGACAGTGAAAATGCCACATTTTTGCAATCAACTGCATCTTTTTAGGTGTCGTAGTACTACAGCCTACTTCTCTACATACAAGTGTACAACATCAAAGTTCTTTCTGACACCATTGTGTTTCAGTTGTGTTTTAATAAAATGTCAAGTGAATTTGAAGGGAAATTCTGAAAAGTTACTGTGATGTGTAACCTTCATTACATGTGACTGTAATGAACCATAGAATATATTGAATATTCTTTTGTCATTTAACCATGAAGACTATCAATCACGTGAGTTTGATGTTTAAAAAGGACTTTTTTTTCTTATGTAAAGCATCAAAATGTGCATTAAATACGTTTACGAAAACACACCTACTGTTACTGCACTTTGCACACAGCATCCAACATGTATATGATTAAAGAACCACAGAATCAATTTTTCTTTCATTGATTACTTTGCAAAATTGGAATTATATGTTTACTTACTGAATAGTTTTGCTTTGTGAAGTAATTTTTACATACTGCAAAAATATGGGTTCAAAAATGCCTTGTTATTAATTAACAATAAAAAAGGAAAACACAAACCTAAGGAACATGAAGGATAAAAGATGCAGTGTTAGGGACAGTAAAAGGAGTGTGAGCATTCTCAGTTCTTCAAAAAAACCACAAACTTTCAACTAATAAGAAACTCCCAAAATAAAATGCGATTCAGAGCAAGCGCTGAAGGTGGAAATACAAGTTAATGTGAAAAAAAGGTGGAGAAAAAGAATACCTGATAAAAATGTAAAGGAATAGGCACCATCCAAAAGCAATATAATTGAGTGTAATATAATACAACACAATAAAAAGAGCCTGTTTGTTCGACCAGGTTTGGTCTTAACAAAGATTCAAAGTAAACATAAGAAAGGAGAGACTGGGAGTGTTTTTTTCAGGCTTCCAAACATAGCTTCAAGCTGTATTTACATGAATCACATCTGTTTGTAATGTGGTATGGCAAAGATAATATGGCAAAGATTTACTACATGAGCTGACTCAAGTCTGACTTATTAGACTCCAACAATGTCAAACCAGGACTCACCACAGAGACAGAGGGGGTGACCTGTCACACACACACACACACACACACACACACAGAAGCACACAAAGACACACACAAAGATACACACAAAGATACACACAAAGTTTCTTTTAATCCTGCGCTTAAGAAATAGAACAAGCAATGATGATCTCATGTCAGATTACTCTGTATGTTTACCCTGAGGCAACAAATATTCACACACACACACTCACAGTCTCTTCCTGGTCCGTTTCTGTCACCTGGAGTCTGAGGAAAAAAACAAGACCTCTGGTTATAGGCCAGAATGTCAAGAGTACAAAGACAATGGCCGCAGCATGTATGAGTCATTACACACTCCCTTGGGTTCAGCTTAGAAAAGAACATTCCCTCATTATAGCAGCAAGGCAGCAGTTGAAAGCAGAGTGGGAACATTATGCTGTTACTATGCCTGTGACTGGCTCTAAGCCTGGACCATCACACCAACTACTGTCACACTTTGTCATACTAACACACTGACCAAAAGCCTGACCAGTCACAGTCCACACACACATACAGAAATATGCACAGAAACACACTGACTGCTGCTGCTGTGTTTAGTCAAAGACTAAAAGCATTCTGTAGCAGTAAAGTTACACAACGGCTGAACCATAAAACAAAAATGATAGTTAACGTGACAGAATTTGACATTGCTTTAATACTCATTAGTGTGACATACATTTCTTGTTTTTGGGTTTCATCTAGTTTACACACTCATCTTCAATGCTTTGAAAATGTTTGTGTTTTGTCATATAATATCATTTTTTGCAAAATTTTATGTTAAACACTTTTTTTTTAATCATACTTGCTTTGTAGTTTAATACCACAAGTAACTGTCCTCTACATCATTTTTATGTTGTTGTGTCTTTTACATCATTTTAGTCTTGTTGCTGTGGTTGTCATTTTCATCTTGTTGAGTTCTTACGTTGTTTTCTTCTGCAAATCACGTAACTTTCATCTTATGTCCATCCATCCATTTTCTGAACCCGCTTTATCCTCACTAGGGTCACGGGGGTCACTGGAGCCTATCCCAGCCACTTA
>JAPQRP010000017.1:5875992-5889167 GCA_037367295.1 Apogon hyalosoma | reverse complement strand
GTGTGTGTGTGTGTGTGTGTGTGTGTGTGTGTGTGTGTGTGTGTGTGTGTGCGTGTGTGTGTGTGTGTGTGTGTGTTGTATGTTTTGGCCTCAGCTCTGTGGGAGTGCAGTTATCAACAACAACACAGTCCCAGCCAGCCGTCCCTGAGGACCCACACACTAAAAGCCCCTCTGGTTCCCATGAGCGCTCGGCCCACGCAGCCTGTCACTGGATTGTGTTGGTTTCTATTGTGAAGGCTCCATACAATGTTGCTACAAATAAACCAGTAAATCACTGCTTAATCACAACGTTACTATGATGAAATTACAGAGTCATTACACACACGGGCCACATCAACGTAGTCAACATGTCGTTGGCCTGTCTCCGTGTAGTGGAGATGAATGCTTTAAAACTTACTCTTTAATCAGGACGCAATCAGAATGTACACATTGGGACAACTGGGTCATGGGATTGTGTTATTATTTTAATTGTAGCTAATTTTACCTTATACCGTTGCCATTTTACACTCACTGTGAGGGCATCTGACTTCTAAACATAACTCGCCCATTTATTTTTACTGGATTCCCATGAATGTGTGAGTAAAAAGTAAAACATCCGCAAGAGGTCAAAACTCCAGCAAACCTAGTGGAATGATGAACAGCAGGGGCAGAGATTGTAGACTACATCCACATTAATACTTTAAAATGCAAAACTTGCATTGTTGACATATAGCAACCACTGGAAACTGACTCTGCTGCTGACTCGGTTTTAGTTTGCAAACTGTGCTGCATTGAACACACACTTTTTTGTCTATTTTTGCTTCTTGTGGCAAAAAAACAAGACACCAGCCTCGACTATAAGCTGTTAATTATCATCTACTCACTGGATTCTCTACGGGAAAGCTCTTCTTCATGCAAGTGTGCATTTATCCACTGGGTAACTCAATATGATGCTGTGCCAGAATCTTATTATTTTGATCTCAATAACAAATATCATGACTTGATAAATTGCAAGACATCAGCCACTTTTACACAGAGATCCCCGAAAAAAGGTGAGATGGCGATCCCACCTTTTTTCCACCATTGACCGATTTCCACACCCAAGCCAAAGGAGTAACAAAGGTGAGACAGGCTGGACTTTTTTACACAGCGGACCTGCATTCTGGAATCAAAGGGGTGGTGATGCAGTGCAGCGTATAGTGTGACGTATAACTTGCATGTCAAAAATACCCCATGCATAGCGGTGTTGCCAACCTCTATAGAGTTGGCCTGTCTTTCACCGTTCGACAAGTGTTAGCATGGATAGTCCTCCACCTGAAGTGACAACAGCTCATGTATCTTGGCGTTTCTACAGTTCGACATCTTTCTGGTCACGTTGATATGTTTGTTTACTGTACACGGCCCATGCTCTCATTTAAATCTCCCCGGCGCAGGGGTTGCACACGCAATACATCATCATAGTGTCAAACCTTGGTTGTGGAACAAGAGATGTTCCTTTTTCATAGCGTTCTGGAATCCTGGTCCCACCTTTATCACACCTCTGTTACTACCTCCAGAGGTGTTAAAGAGCTGTGACAAAGGTGGGACCAAATGATCCACCATTTTGTTTACACAGACGTTGTTCCAGAATAAAGGTGAAATATTCCCGGAACAGAAGGGCTGTGGAAAAGGGGCTATCATCTACAATACTCCAAATAAAAAGGCCAAAGCTAAGAATTGTGTTTATTCAGTGCATTGGTATAAGTTTCACAGAATCTGACAACTGTGATGAAACAATGTACACAAGAAAACAGAGAATGGCAACATTTGGAAAACCTACTAGCAAATGTTTTTCTAAAAAGGGAAGTCCTACACTAGACTATATGTTATTTATTTAGCTTTTCTGGGCTTGTCCCTTAAGAAGTCCACACTCATACATATTGATGAACCTTACCCCTGGATGCCATCTACTATTAAAAAAAGAAAAAAAGAGGAGAGGAGAGGAGAGGAGAGGAATATGTCTGACCTTCTGAAACATGGCAGTAAAACATGGTGAACTCTGTCAACAGTGACCCACTTCCTCTGAGGATATAAACTGCTCATTCTAAGGTAATGAAAGCAAACTTTTCTCATTTTCATGCCATTATACACTGATGACATCTGACATTAATGCGCCTAATAGAGATGGAAACATTAAACTGATTTGACTGTTTTCTTCTCACATACTCCCGTAAAACAAAAGTCTGATAGTAGTAACAGGTAATGTGGATTGATGACGACATCAACTAATATGTCTCATTTGTCTAAAAAAAAAAAACCATCACATCACAAATGGAAAAGAGAAAGAGAATGCAACAAATGACAAAAACTTCTACTACAGCCACATCTGATGCTGCCTTGTGACACTTTAAAAGTTCTCTTTTTTTCAACTCAAACATCTACTGGTGACCAAAATTATCTGCTAATCTATGATATTTAACACCTGTTGATCCATTAATCCTATCAATCCATGTAAATAATTGGTGTAAAATGCAGTTTGTCATCTTTTCATGGTCATCAGATATGACCTATTTGGACGTTCAGAGGCTCTGTAGTGAACATGGAAACACCATCATCTTTTACAACACTGATTCACCAGTAAAACCCATGGAGTTGGATCAATAACAGTGAATGGAGACACTGGTTTTTACATTCAGTTATTAATATCTTTGCTGAAATAGTCCCTTTTTCCTCAGTTTTCTCTGTTTTGATATGTTGTTGATATGTTTTGACCTTTGAATTTAGTTTTCATGAACATCTAAATAAAATGTAGGAAATTAAATATAGGAAAATACATGACGATACAGTGAAAAATGAAAAATACAGAGAATCATATTAGTTATAATAGGGCGGCTGTGGCTCAGTTGGTAGAGCAGGTTGTCCAATGACCAAAGGATCAGCGGTTTGAATCCCGTCTACATGTCGAAGTGTCCTTGGGCAAGACACTGAACCAGTAGGTCTGGCAGCGCCTTGCATGGCAGCAGCCGCCTACTGGTGTGTGTGTATGTGTGTGTGTGTGTATGCGTGCGTGTGCGTGTGCGTGTGTGTGTGTGTGCGTGTGTGTGTGTGTGTGTGTGTGTGTGTGTGTGTGAATGTGAGGAAACTGTAAAGTGCTTTGGGCACCACAAAGGTGCATGAAAATGCGTTATATAAGTTCAGTCCATTTACCATCTACCATAATAAATGCTGATAAATCACTTAAGAAAGGTTAAATAGAAAGAAAAATTAATTTGCCGCAAAAGTAGCCCTAGGTCTTTCTGGGTTAATGTATTTCTATGTAAACACTGCTACTGCTGTCTGCAACTTCCATGTCCACATGCATAATGAGTTTTTAAAACTATATTGATATTTGGCACTGGTATTTTGATAATGTGTCACAGGAGAAACTAATAAAGTATTCCTGCATCAATATCTTTCTCTCATCTCTAATGAACAGCTAGTGTTGCTAACAGGCAGAAAAAAACTACAATAGTAATTGTGACACAGACTCTTAAAAAAAAAAAGCCCTTATAGCGCAGCTCTGGACAAATAAAAAGACAGCATAACAATGAATACAAAAACTACAAAGAACAAAAAATGGAGGAGAAAAGAAAGGAAAGACAAGAAGAAATGGAGATTGAGAGGCTTGGTAGATTCATGGTGCAGGTGATGAAGCTACAGCTGCAGAAGCACAACAAGCTGTCTTTGATTCACTGTAGTTCAAACACATAGCAGAAGAATCACCTCACCCATGAAAGAATGCCAATGATATCAAACCTCCACATCTCAGCTCTCCCAGGCGCAGACACTGACACACACACGGTACACTCCACATCCACAGAATATACAGCAGAAAACCCTACACTGACAACATAAAGATATTTAGACCATCATTAGAGCAACATAATAGTGACACTGAATGGAGCCATGTGCAGCAGCATGTGTTACTTTATATGGACAGATATTTCACACACACACGCACACACACGCACACACACGCACACACACGCACACACACACACACACTCCAGTCACTGAGTCTGGATCAAAAGCCATGACTCTGATGTGTTCACTGTTTATCCCCCTTAGGGGCTTGTACCTGGACAGATGAGAACTCAGAGGAAGAAGATACGGGGAGAACAAGATGAAGAGTGTTGTCAGGGTTGCCTGTGTCTGAAGAGAAGACAGATGAGGAGGGAGATACTGAAGAAAAAAAGGAGAGGAGAATGGGGGAGGAGAGAGGGAGAAAAAGCAAAAGAAATGGTGTAAGACAAGTCAGACTCAAAGAATCATACCTGACCAGTGTTCACTTCTTAAAATCCTCTCAAGCCATGATACACAGCATCCTAAAAATCTGTACTGAATGATATGATTCTGGAGTGTTTTTACAAACAATAGGTTCAATGATCTGTGTAAATATTGGTCATTTCAAAAGTTTAGACACAAAATATTCCTTGTTCTCCTATGAGTTTATTACCCCGGCCCACGAAGGGGGGCAAGGGGTATTGTTTTTGGTTCAGTTTGTTTAATTTTTGTTAACACTTTAGCAGCAAAACTATTGGTTGAATTCATACCAAATTGGGTTTATAGACTGCCAGTGACCCAGAATAGATGCGATTACATTTTGGGAAAAGTCAGTCAAAGTTAACATTTTTAATGAATTTTTTTTTTTTAATCTTTTTTTCCCCCCATTTATTTATAATGGCCAACATTTGTCTATGCTGTCTATGTCTGCACTGACATCAGCACACGCATAGACATGTTGACATCAGCTGGATCGATGCCAAAAATAAGCTATAATACGTGTGAGGGGCGGGGTTTGTTGTACCTGGCACCACTTGTTATCACTGGATTCAAGTTTCAACAATCACCATTAGTTCTAAAATAACTGTGATGGCACAAACATTGCTTGTAAGTACACGCTAATGATGAAAATGTTTACCTAAAAAGACCAGAAACTGACTCATTAACTTCTGGATCAATGGTTTTTAGATTAGGAGATATTTAAGTGAAGCTATAAGGCTATGTGGGTTGACCTTTTATGAGAAGAACAGTAATATGAGTTACATGACAGTAGTGTAAGCAAACATGTTGAACACAGTGGACAGTGTATCAACAAAACTAAAAGCCACAGTTTTTGATTTCATAAGTCAGGAAAGTTAGAAAAAATGCTGGTTATTTGTAAGCTCTGTAGAACAGTGATTAAGTACAGTGGTTGCACAACATGGATGTTACTTCTGCTTTACGTCTTCAAGTAAGGCTCTGGATTAAAGATAAATGATGATTTTTTGAGAAAAAACCATGACCCATGTTTGAATCATAATTTTCTCACTTAAACTGTAGGTGAGTTACAACCAAATTAAAACAAGTGTTCCTACAGTTTTCTCTCATTTCTGGATGTTTAGTCTGTGTGTGATGACTTCTTGTTGTTCTTGATTACACTCATACATGGACCATTTAAAATGACTGCAAAGATATTCCAGGGCCATTTTTTTAAACATAATTTGTACAGCCCTTCTGAAAAGCACATCATATGCCAAAATAAGACAGATCACAATCTAAGACCATGGGATCAGCTAGCATTAAGCACAAGAAAGAACGCACATGACAAAGACATGGATATGAAAGACTTTTTCCAGCCAAATCTTAGCTCGTTAAAGTCTATGACAATCACCCAATCTTGTATATGCAATAAACACAGATAATATATGAAACAGTATCACACAGATATCACTTTGTGTGAATTCACAGTGAGACTCAAAGGTCGTTGTTGTTGTCGTCGTCATCATCGTCGTTGTTGTGGTTGTTGTTGTTGGTGGTGGTAGTGGTGGTGGTGTGTGTGTGTGTGTGTGTGTGTGTGTGTGGGGGGGGGGTTCAAGGCTGCCTCCAGAATAAGCCAAATAGCTATAATGATGAGGAAAGACAGAACACTGTATGGCTGTCACCCACTGGCCTCTGACAAACACACTTGAAGTCAACTTGTTTTGAAATGTCACAGACAAAGGTCAAAAAGCCCCGTTCCCAACAGCTGGCCTGAATATTCAGGATTGCTAAGGAAAAAAAAAAAAAAAAAAGACAGGACATGCAAGGGACAGCTGTTTTCATACCATCAGCATATGCTACTCATACTGTATCTCATCCTGTAATCTAGAAATCAAAGAAAAGCCATGTACATCTAAATTCTGTCAATATCCATGAAGCTACTACAAAAAAACTTAAGCAAGCAGCAACAGGTATGAAACTTATTGGAGGCTGTGATACAAATCCAACAAGCAACATTTCATTACATCCAAGACATTTACGGGCTGGAGGACAAGGATACTGAACCACAAGATTGATCACACCAAACCCATATAATACTTTAATTAGATTTCCTTAAACTCAGGGAAATGTTTGCAAGATTTGTAAGATTCTATTTAAATTGTAGCCTTGTTATAACCCAGTGGCGACAGGGGAATGTCTCTGATGTCTAATGTCTGACATCAGAGGAGGAGAAACACAGAAAAAGACCTTTGTTTCAGGACTTGTTGGGTCTCAGCGCTCAGCACGACTCAGCTCTAACAACCAGCTGAAGTTACTCCCGTCTGTCTGGTGTCTGTCTCACAGTGGGATTCCAGCAGTGTCTGTAACCATGGTAACTGCGAGGATGTAGCAATGACAATCATAGAAAGTAATAGCATGCTATAAGGGCTCACACACATGGAAAATCATCATTCCCTGATAAAAGTGAGTGAAAGTCACACAACTCCTGGGGTTTTACCAGTATGATTTGATGCTGAAAAATGAACTTGTTTAAAAGGATCACTGATAGCACTTAATTTGCTTCACACTGACACAGTCACTGAGTGCACTGCTGCTGCTGCTGGTTAAAGAGTTTCAGTGTATTGTTCAAGAGCAATGTTGCCTGTTTACTTTTCTCACCCAGACTTGCCTTCCTGCCTTCCTCAAACCAGCAGCTTCATGGCGTTGAGTCCACACTAACAGATACTCTGGTACACTTCACTATCCTCATATTTGCTTTTATGATACTATATCAACCATCAATACATTATTAATGTTAAAGTAATAGTTTAAATAGCAGAGATTTATGACAGGCAGTGGTGCGTTTTGAGTTGTGCTCAAAACCACGACCACTACAAATAAATGAAGACGCATTTTCCTCCATTTGACTTTGCATTTCTACTGGTTTGTTCTGTTTACTAGGATATTTTTCTAAAATCTCTAAATAAAAAAAAAAAAGTATGGAACTGTATCACAGTACAATGATTTCCTGCATCATGATTAATGCTGGGTATAGTCCAAAGATTTTCCATCACTGGTATCAATACTTTGGCTTCAATAATAGCTCCTATACAGTTATTCTGTTTTGTTTTTTGTTTTGTTTTTTTTAAACAGTTCCCATTATATTACACATTACAGTATGCTTGTATTTATCAGTTCCCTTGCATTTTTCTACACTCAAAGCAATTCAACAACATAAAAAAATAAACGTTTTTAACATTTACATATTCATACAGGCTCCATGCAGTGGTGATGATGGCATATAGTACTCATTTGTATCAGCTGGTACCAGACATTTTTGCCATATTCAGTGATATCTAACAAAGCATCTGTGCCATAGAACTATTCACGCTCAGTACTTCAGCCCTGATGAAGTTTATGTACTTCATTATTAGATTTTTACCAATAGTCAAGTCTACACAACAGGTGATGATAAAGCTTCATCCCAGGATCCTAAAACCATAAAACTAACCTCTGAGACCTCCTTTGTTAATCTGCAATAATAGTATTAATAATACACATCACTTTGTTATACAGTGTCCTTGTGTTCCACCTCTCAACTCTCCATCACTGAATTTAATATTACATAAAAACAGTCATGTTTCAATGAACTAAAACGAAGATAAACTGTAGAACAGACAAGATGAGTCAAGCCCAAACTGTTACTAGCCTCTGTGAAGACACATGAATAACTATTCTACAGAAATAACAAGAAAGAAAGAAACTAAGATAGACTCCTCCATGGGGATATATACTCCTGTGTATTTCTAAATTCCTTCATTGTGACTTTTTGATCATCTACTCTTGGAATATTTATTATTTCTAGATTGTTTTCCAACATAAGATGCTCATAAATTATATGTTACTTGTCAATGAGAAAATTCTACTTTTTAATCAATTCAAATACAATATATTCCTGTGTTTCATGTGTTTTTTGCCAGCTTTATTCCTTATTTTCACACAAGAAAACCATGAAGTAGGGCTAGACTATCTCTGGATTACAGATGTAACAATATGAAAATTTCATATCATGGTTATGACCAAAATTATTATGATTATCATTACTATCACGGTATTGTTGAAATGTGCTCAAAATGTTCAAAAAGTACCATACACACTCTGAAATATATTAACCAAGTTTTATTTTGAAAAAACTAATAAAATAATACGCACAATATACTTTCTGTTGCCAGAAACATTAAAATATTAGCATGTAAACATCAAACATACAAATGTGCATTAAAGATGGCACCTTATGGCCATATGAGGCAACTGCATTGTAGATAAGAACCAAGAATACGTTTCTTTACATTCAGTGCTCAAGACTAGATCTATTCAACATGCAATTCAACATGGTTTTAATGATGATTAGAATTTGAAACGGTAATACTAACCATCACGAATTTTACTGCGGTTTATCATTATACTGGTAATCATCATTATGCCCCTTTCTGGATATTAGAAGATGACTGATTTTCATTTGTCATATGGTTTAGTTTTCAGAGGGACTGCACTGACTGACATGAAAAAATAACAGCGTTGTCAAATCTTTCCTACACAGTGACATGTTTTAAATGTCCTATTTATCACTGTAATTACAATATTTTACAAAGAGTGTTGCCCTAACAATAAGGGCAGAGACCCACATGGGTTTGTAGCATTTATGTTGCTACCACAGGTTACGAGGCTAGTTTGTGCATTTCAGTCCATTTGTAGTGATGCTTCAGCATGTCTCTGCACTAAAGTGTTCAGATTTAATGCACATTAACTTGTAGAGTTTGTGCAATGTGCAATTTAACTGCCGTTTAAGATTTAATGACACAAAATCACCATAAGTCCATCTGGCTTCTGAACTCTGATGCGCAGGGAGTCTGTTTGACATAAATGCTTAAGATCATTTTTAGTGAGTAACCATTTCCAAAGCTGTAGATATCTTAGTTAATTTTACTGACAATAAGGAAGGAAGAAACCAAAAAAGCAAACAAACATTTGTCTGCTCTGAAACAGCTACAAACACAAACCCAGGGAAACACAAAAAGGCGTGTCGTGGAATATTTTCTAATGTCAAATCAGCAACTTAATAGATGGACAAGATCCACTTGGTGAAGGAGACTGTGGATGGAATTATCTCTGGTTTATGACAAATTCAGTTGCATTGACAACTACTGCTGTAGAACCTCAACACACACACACACACACACACACACACACACACACACACACACACACACACACACACAGCCTCTAGTGGTCAGACTGGCAGGCAGGAGGGAAGCTTGAGTGTGCTGGGATCTGACCGGTTCACCATGTACTGGCAGCCAACACTCCACCGCACAGACACACACCGCTGCCTCGTCCGACCACAGCTTCTGTGCATGTGCGTGTGTGTGCGCGTTTGTGTATATGTGGCACATTTGACCTTGTTTTTATGTTCGCAGGCTAGCATTTTGTATATACAGTGTGTGTTTGCACAGACGATTGTGTTACAGTGTCCTCTAAGTGTGCATGTATGGGAGTGGGGAGTTGAAGACAGAGTATAAACAACGCCGGGACTCCCTCAGCTTGTGTTTATTGACCGAGATAAAGGCTGTCATTCCTCGTCTCTCAACACCAACCTACTTCCTCCTCTGTTCATCCAGGAACAAGGAGAGGTGCACTTAAGCCTTGGCAATGTCAGAGCTGATCTTATCTTGCCAATAAAGCTTCTTCAATGGATTTAGATTAAACAGCAAGAGAAGAAAAACAAAAGATGGCACACTGGTGGAAGGCAGGTCGCTTTCCTCCCCTGAGAGTCTGCTGGTGCTGCCCTCCTCCTCCTCGTCCTCGTCCTCCTCTTCTGCTCACATGTTAATATACTTAGAGCTCTTTAAAACCTTCCCTACCCTTTGCCTGCTCACTATGCCTCAAGATGCTGGATGGCATAACAAACAGAAGCCTGAAATAGTCTCTTCCTCCCCCCTTTCTCTTTTTCATACTGCACTGGATGAGGTATTTCCGTGGTGGAGCAAATTCCAAACTTTGGATCAAATAATTCACCCACTTCTCAGTCTTTCTTCTTGCTCCCTTTGTGAGTTTTGCTGAATTACTGTCAGTCTCTGTCTCTCTTCTCTGCCCTTCTTTCATGTCTCCTCCTACTTGCTCCCTCTCCCTCATCGTTTCCCCCCTAATTTCATCTGCTCCTCCGCCGTTTTTCTCCATCTGTGGTAGAGAGTGAGACGCATGGTCTACCCGCACTGACCAATAAAAGCAGCCCTTTGCCTCTGTCATTTAGTCAGTCTGTCTGTTATAAAGCTCACTGTGTTCCAGGACAGGACATGCCTTACTCAGAGGGCAAAGGTGCACACTGTCTACTTATGAAACAGGCCAGCACTCAACCACAGATTACAGACTCTAGTGATAGCATGTTGATGAGATCAACTTAATTATTTAAATATATTTGTGGTTTGAGTTTCAGGTTGGACAAAAAAATAAATAAAAAAATTACAGAGAAATTCAAAACTTAAAGGCTGGGCAATTTCTCCAACTTAATCTACTTTTCAGAGGAATGGAACTGCTTATGTCATTAAAAAAATAAATAACAGAGCAGTCAAAACTTTCCTACTCAGCTGTACTCAATTGTAGTTTAGAGTATTTTACAGAGAATATGGCACTAACCTGTGGGTTTGTAAAATTAAAGGTGTTAGCACACGTCGCTAGGCTAGTGAGTTTATTCTTTGCCATCCGCCCACACTACAATGTTCAGGTTTCAGGCACATGAATGTCCGAAATTTGTGCAGAGTGTTGTTTTGCTGCTACTGGAGAAATAATAATGATGAATTAACATAACTCTATCAGCTGTGGATCTGGCTTCTGAGCTCTAATACACAGATTCTTTAGAGTTACATTAGAGCGTAAAAATGTTTTTGATTCATTATAAAATGCCAGGACAAATCAGGCCACCACAGCCAAGGTAATTTGCCAATACTGTAAAATAATGCAAAAATGCATAATTTGTAGTCAGACAATAAAAACAACAAAAACAAAAAGTATCTGGATCTTGACCCAACATGTGACAGACGTCAACAACCTGCTACACATGTTCTGGACATGTCCACAATTGAACAGCTTTTGGGAAGCTATTTTTGATTATTTGACTACATCCTGTGACACCTCATTAAAGCCATGTCTCTTTATGGCCCTGTTTGGAGTGACCCCACGAGACATCAGGCTGATTAAACTACAAGCCAACATGATAGCTTTCTGTACTGTCATAGCTAGAAGGATGATATTACTAAAATGGAAGGAACCAAAGCCACGTGTGTATGGTCACTGGGTGAAAGAGGTCATGTACTGTGTCCAACTGGAAATACAGTTGATATACTGTAAAGGGTCAATTCAGAAGTTCTCTGATGCCTGGTAACTTTTCTTAGCTCACTTTGAAACTATAAATGCGAATGACATTAATTTGTAGAATGTAGTTTACAAGTATATATGTATATGTAATATGTATTTGTGTATGTATGTTTCTCTTTAATTTTCTGGCAGTTTTTTTTGTTTGTTCATTTTTCCTCTGGAATTTGTAATGTTTCTGGGGGGGTTATACAAAGGAAAAATGCTTGTATAGTAAATGCAACTGTATTTATACTTTTCAAAATCTAAATAAAAAAACCCAGATTGAGAAAAAAAAAAGCTATTACACACAACCTTAGCCTCCATGAACGAGAGGAAATAAAAAGAAAACATAGTTTGGTTATAACTCAACATTTTATAAAAGGTGAGAAAATGATGGTGTAGATTGTGGATTGTGATTCGATATCTAAAAATCCTCATATGATCTTTTGGCCAGAACATCCAACGCTACAAAACCTTTGAAATACAAATTCTACAAGCACACACAACAGGAGTCACTCTTTCATGACATCAGTCAAAGTGGTCATGATAAAAATGAATAATTCTGTTTAATTTATTTCTACTACACCTGCAGAGCAGCAGTTATGCCTACACAGTAACTGTCCACTACGTTAAAGCTTCAGTGCACTACACATTCTATCATAATGAGGCGAAAATTCAACATTTGCTTTTCAGCATACTGTAAGTCAATTGATGCAGCAGAAAACAGGACCTGTGCATCTTCTCTTGACACTGGTTTCAAGCTGTAGAAAATTTACAAAGTGACCAAATGTTTCCTAAGTCACAGGTGTTTTCAGACAGATAGAAGGGGTTCAATTACAGATAGCTGTTAAGATTCTGTCAGATGTGATCCTACTGCTCTATGCTGTGGTTCCCTGAACTTCTTGTAGTTCAGCTTCTTTATCCTTTACCCTTTCAAAATGATGCCTGACACATGCGATTAATAAATAAGAAGCTGGACATCTGACAATAACTGTGACTGATTGAGTGTCGTCCTCTGCTGCTCCTGTGAGTCTCTGGAGTATTTTTCCCACTTGTGATGAACCGATTAATCAAAGTTTGGTCAACAAAGACACAACTCAATGAACATTTAGTTGACTACTACCACTTTGGATTCATCTGACTACCTTCCCTCTGCCTCTGTTTCCCAGTCTTTATTTGTGTGAGGAGTAACTTGCACACATTTACACCTTGAAGAACAGCAACCACAGGCAATGTCTATAAACTGAGAAATGCTTTTAAACACATGTGAACGCAGCACGGCCATCATCTGCTTCTACTGTGAGAGAGAAAGGGAGAATAATGAAAAAAGCAGGAGAGTAAACGTTGCATAAAAAAAACAGCTATAAAGTATTTTTAGCTTCAGAGCCATTCATGCCTCGAACCAGAGCCAACATGAACCACTGCAATGCCTATGAATGGTGCTGTTAGTTAGTACCTTTTTTGTTTTTTTTCCTGTCTTTCTCCATCACTCTTGGCTAGTGCTCTGCCACTGGAGGAATGCCTGCTTCAGATTCAGTGTGTGTGTG
>JAPQRP010000017.1:5848527-5859119 GCA_037367295.1 Apogon hyalosoma | reverse complement strand
CGGGGCCCCCCCCCCCCCCCCTTAAGTCAGCCATGAAGAAGACAGTGTGCACCACATTCACTCTGCTCACCTTGGCTCATTAATGTTTCTCCTTTCTGACTGTAGGCTATGAAATTAATTGTGAATTATTCAACCTCTTAACACCGTCATAGCTGTGTAGCAATTAAGTAATTTCTAATATTGTAAGATATTGCAGTTATGTTTTGTATCTGTTTAATATTAAAGAGTGTGAAAACTGTAAAGTATATAAAACTTTCAAAAGTTAAATCGACACACAAAATGTATAACGATAAAAACTGCTGAAAACTACATCACCCACAGCTAAGGATGCAGTTTTCAGCAGGGAGCAGAATTCTGCGCCAAAAAGTCATCAGAATAAGTTTGCAAAGCCAAAGGAGTAAAATGACTTTAGCAGCTCACATTTGGAGCTATTCTGGTGTGACAGGGTGAATTTGGTGCACATTGTCCTCTTCATGGCTAACTTTGTTTGGGGGGGGGGCTGTTTTCGGCAGTTGCTACGCGATGCAGTTTTTGGCAGGGAGTAGAAATCGGTACAAGTGTAATAATCGTATACACATCCACCAAAGCACTGAAATTTGTGCATTATTGTGACTAGAGCTGCAGCTATCGATCATATTTTATCCATCGAGTATTTATTTCTATTCGGTTAAACGATTCTTTGAAAAAGTAAAAAAAGAAAAAAAAAATACTAAAAATATGAAAAAGACATGTCTGAAAATGACAACTTGTCCTTTATCCAAGAACTAGCTGAAACAACAACCACAAAAAGTATATAAAAAGAAAAAGGATATATAAAAAATATCTATATAGAAACAACAACCATAACAACACTATAAAAGTATATAATATTTACATATATGTTAACAACAACAAACAAGTCAAATGGCATCAATATGTGCACTGTGGTCTTTAACAACTTTGTGTACAACTTATTAACTTTCTAACAACTTAAGATGTAACTGACACAACTTAAAAAAAAAAAAAAAGTAAAATACTGGGGAAAATTGTTATTGAATTGTTATTTTTAATCGATTCGAGATGATTAATCGACTAATCGTTTCAGCTCCAACTGTAACTATAGCCTATAAGACGCAGCTACACTTCAGTAACAAATACAGCTCACTAACCTCAATTTGACCAATCTCAGATTTTTACCCAACATATATACTCATGCTACATACAGAGGCTTTTTATATATAAATGATTAATCTTATATCGATCATCTATATCGATATTCTCAATAAATAATTTATTTACGATGTCAAAAAAGAAGAAAAAATATATATTTTTATTGATGCAACAGACTACAATATTTTCACAGGGAAGATGATCCAACAGCACAGACTGACATTTGTGATGCTGAGTCCTGGACATTTATGGGCAGTTTTTGCTGAAAAACAAGTGGCAAGTACTGTGACTCCAAAGTGAAGCCAATACAGAAGTATCTTCAAGTGTAACACCACCAACAGCTACTAGATGTTGGAACTGAAAAGACCCAAATCACATATGCTTTTTTCCAAAACTGTTTTAAGCACACATCTGCTTAGTTTGGCCTCCACTGCACAGAACTGCCAGTGCAGGAGTAGCTCTTGCTACAGTCAACTGTCATCGTCTTTGGTGCAACTGCAGCTCAGAGTAATACAACAACAGAGGAGCATGACATTTAAAATTGTAAATTATAGTTTCTGATATAACACATTATGTTAACATTTTATATGGGACAATATAGTTGTTTACACTTTAAATCTGTGGTCGGTTTATCACAACAGAGCATAGTTTAAACCTTTCTCCAAAGCTTTCAGAAATATCCTGCTAGCTTGGCTAGATGTTCCATGTCGCAACATGGTGACACAACCATGAACTGATGCAATGACAATTCTGGTGTGACAAATGAACATTTAGCATTACTTTGACTCATTTTCAACCTCAGCGATGGCAGGACCAGGTATAATATCTCACAGTCCCTGGTGATCACTGCTCTCCCACAGTGGAAATGCCAAAAAAGTTCATACAAGGTGAGCTGATGCCAGCAGTGGAAAAGGGCAACAGACGTCTATAGAAATACTAAATCAATAGTTTTTTTTCAACTTCTCATTTGCTATATTTGGATCTAATAAGTGTTTTATATATTCCATCTTTTATGTTATTGTTCTATTCTTAAGATGATAAGTGGAATAAAAGGTTTTGATCTCTGCTCTGACAGGTGTAACAGATCTTACTCACTTTTAGCAGTTTGGTTTAGTTAATAAAAGGTTTTTCATAACAGACAGTCTAACTGTAATTGTGGTTAATTAGTTAGACTTACAAATTTGACATATTCCTGCGTCAGTAAGCTAGCATTAGCTCACCCATCTCCCTTTGTGCTTCCACAGCTCCCCCCTGATGTCCCAAATATGGTCACTTCTGACTCCGAAGAGACAAGATGGCACTTCTTAAGTACAGTATAAACATAAAATACACTTAAAAATGTATTATGTGATATTCAATGTCATCTAACCCTAACCCCTAACCCTCTGAACTTGCAAGTTGCAACCAAGTGAGCACAAAAAAGAAAGAGAAAATACAGAAGTGTTTTGTTAAAGCTGGTTCTTGTGTCTGTTCTTGGTTTTGTTGTCAAGGGTTATGTTATAAAATGGAAAAGAGAAACAGTCCTATCTGATCTACAGTGGACTATTGATGATTCCAAGGTAACAAAAATCTATATGAATATAGACTATTGAAAATATAATGAATGTTATATTCCATTTTCTACAATCAAAATCCCAGTAAATCTTACACATTGAACCTTTAAATCTGGCTTATGTTTAATCCAACTGTTACAGAAGGATGTTCAACATGTCAGCTCAGCTATACCAAAGAATTTTTTAAATTTTATGTTCATAAATTCTGGCATATTGATTAAAAAAATAAAAACCATTTCTAAATTAATCTAAATTAAGCAGAACCTCTCAAACACTGCTGTTCAAGACCTTTTCGTGTAGGGTTGTATTGTATATTAAGATTTTGATATTTCTCATACTATATAACATCTTTGCATTGTAGAAAGTTCTAAACCCGATTTGCCCCAATCATTGAGGCTGTTGGCTGCATGTCATTCCCTGTCTGTCTTCCCCCTCACTGGCAGATTCCTAAACTCTTTAGTGAACCTTTTTTTTTGGGTCCACAATATGACACATTTTTGGAAATAACGATCATTGAATGCTATGATATGGGTAACAACCTCAAAAGATTTTATGCCTCAGGCTGCTTGAATTATTAATACGTGAAACACAGTGTTCACATGGCAGCAAGTACAGTTTAGCCACACAACTAATTTGGAGAAGTGCAAGACTTCAGTGTTCAGATTCTGTGTTTCTATGGATACCAGGTAGTCGACTACAGCAGAGACTGCAGATCATGATACAGTTTGAGTTTATAAATGTGGACAATAAGGGTTTTTTCTTTGGGTTAGACAGGTGGATGGCAGTATCACCCACATGCCTTCAGCTTGGACAGCACTGCTCAAAGCTCTGCTCAAGTTTTTTGTGCTAAAAGTGATGACTTGTCGCCTCTGCTGTCACACTTTAATGACCGCTGCTATTAGATCCACATGATCTGGTGGGGTTTACGGGACTTGTGTGACTGTGAGGACGCTGGCGCCGCTCGATCGTGGACTTGAAACCACAGTTGTAACAGATGAGCCATGAGCAGAAAAAGCATCTAAAAGAGGATTTAGTCTGCGGTTGTGTCGCCTCTGGTGTGAAGTTACGATGCTGATGAGTGAGAGTAAGACCAGTTGATGAATACCCTGTGATGGATTTCATTTAAAGTACTCAAGCTCTTTGCACACACACTTCTGGATACACACAACCAAACACACACACCTAAGAGCCCCTCCAAATCCAACTGGAATGTGTCTCCTATAACAACATCAACTATCACAAGGAACAAATCACATGACACATGTTGTGTGAGTGTGTGTGTGTGTGTGTGTGTGTGTGTGTGCAGGAAAATGTGTGTGTGTTGTATAGCTAGAGCATGTTTGTGTCAATTCAGTTGTGAGAATGTGTTTTTGCACATGCTATACATTACCTTGTTCTGTCCAACGTGTAAAAATAAAACTGAAGCTCAGTTGGGAAGAAGAGGAGGAGCTGGTCCAGATTCACAGGAAGACGACGAGAGTAGAGGAGGGACAACAGCAGGTCGCCTAAACATTTCAGAGCCACTCACATAACAGGTCCCTGAATAAAGCAGAATACGATGCTTTATTACCCTGCATCTAATTTTGTTTGCTGCACCCAGAAACATCATTCTGATTTACTCCCACATGGACAGAAGACAAGCTCCTGATTGACTTTAAAGGTTCACTGGATAATATTTGATGACACCTAGTGGGTAAGTTGGAGATTACAACAAACAGTACATCTCCACCCTCACCTATGGTGGCAGTAAATAAAACATAAGTCTCTCATTACTGCCATTCTGGGCTGGTATTAACTCAGACATGTAGGATATTCTGTTTTAACACAGAATGCAAAGTATAAAAAAGGAAAAAGATGAGAGGACATAACATGCTCCATCTTTAGATGTAAGTTACAAAAACACAATGATTCTCATTTCCAATTGTACACTAATAAAAACATGATTATGAATACTATTGTATATCATAACCATAATTACATCCTGGGGTGTCATGGGGGGGGCGGGCAAACATGACAAATCCATGGGGCCCAGCAACCCCAGGGGGCCCAGTGGATATAGGTTAGAAGTTGTGAATATTTCATGCAAGCACCAGAGTAAAAGAGATGCATAGAAGCCATTAGTTGGACGTCCAAAGTTAAGTATCACTTTCGGTTTCACGCCAGGTACAGTGGAATACCCCCCCCACATTTATCTCCTGCCCCTAAACCACGTACATACTCCCCTCCCCCACTCCGACAACAATTTTACAGATACTTTATCTGATGAAGGGTCCACAATGTTTACCTTTCATGGGGCCCTCAATTGCTAGCAGTGCCACAGATTACATCCTCCTAATTTTTTTTTGGTTTTTTGTTTGTTTGTTTTCTGTTTTTGTTTGTTTTTTTTTTATTTTTATTTTTTTACAATTTTTATTTATTTCTCTTTTTTATCAGTATAATACAATCCAATCTCCTCAGGTTGAGGAGCAGGAAAAGAAACAAAACAACAGAACACAAACAAATGAAAAGAACAGCCTGTGTTTGTGTCAGAATATGTTTAAGTCCCTTAATAGACACATTTTCCCCTGAATGTCAGCCATTTTCCCCAGTTTTTTTATAAAGAGATTTTATGTCAACTTCAGTTTATATGTCAGATATTCCATGACAAGTTTATCATATATGATTGAAAGTCATTGTTTGTAGGATGGAGCATCAATCTTAAGCCAATTCTTTGCTATTATGGCCTTCTTCCCGGCCACCAAGAGGATCTTGACAAGATATCTGTCTCCTTTATGCACTGTTTCTTCCAAATGTCCAAGGTAAAGAACAAGACAAAGAATTTGGGATTGCATATCCAAACACATCACAGAGAGCTGAGTGAACCTTCCCCCAGAAGGGTTGAATATTGGTGCATTTCCAAAACAGCGTGTAGGTTTTTAACTCCTTGCCATCCCAAACTGGAGCAGCTCAGCACTGAAAATGAGACAGAGGACGGATGACTGGAGCAATGAAAAGAAAAAGCAAATGAAGGCGCTGACACATCTTGACAAAATGCAGCAGGGTGTATCACTCAGCACCTCACACACCGACATACATGCCCCACTCATCCACACATGTATCTGCACTGTACATGAGCTCCTGCCTTTAGGACAAGGCACCTGGATCTGAGCTACTGCTGAAAGGATGCCAGAAATACAGCCTCACATATAGAGCCAAGGACAACAAGGTCACACACATACACACTGTCACACACACATACACTGTAGTTCAGCTGTCCTGGACTGTTTCTGTTTCTGTTTTAGCCTATATACTAAACCCCAAATAATAAAACCCTTGACTGCACATCCTTTTTATAAGGTGTGCCTGCTCTCTCATATATGTGTTATTTACTTTACTAACAAGCTCGTCCAACTGTGCATCTGTATTTTTGTGTGTGTCTGCTTTTGGGTTTTGTCTCTACAGGGAAATGTTAGCAAAACGGGAAGAGTTTTATTAGAGCGTTACATGACACCAGCTGTCTAAACTGGCTCCCTTCTACCAGACCCTCTTCCTGTCTTCCGGCTGGGATTCTCGACTTGTGTTCAGACTTAGTTTGATTCTCATCGACAACATCTTAGCGTCCTCCTCAGCAGCTTCTCTGTCCAAAATGGTCTCAGCGTCTCATCTCTGAAGCTACAGATTTACTGAAAGAAATCCCACAAGCCACAGCCACAGACTTATTGCAGATAAAATGTCTCATATTCATCATGTGGATGTGCATTTTGGAGGTGACCCTCTCCATCTGTCTGAGTATCTGCCTATGCATCTTCTCTGGTTGCTGCCTACTGCATCACTCACACCTCTCACCACCGCAACAGCTGCCTCTTGTCAGTGTCCCTCTGCAGCAGCTGAGGAAGAGGGGAAGAGTGCGAAGCCACATTTTTAACAGCCTGAGTCCTGGCCAAAGGGAACTAGGGTGGTGGGGGTTTGGTTAACAGAACATCAGGATCCCATTAAGACCAGAGAGGGACGCTCACGGGGCGTCGGCTGAGTATGTGAGGGAGGAAATGGGAGGTCATGCATGCATGCGTGTCCGTCTGCATGTATGTGTTTAATCATCGCTGCTGTGTTAATCCATGCTCTGGAGGTGGAGGTGGATAACAGAGAAAAGAACACAATGTGAAAATGCATCTCTTTCCTCTCTGTCCAAATCAAAAAGTTGACTAAAAACAAACGTGTTCTGATGCCATTTACTGTCACTAAAGGTTAAGGCTAACTCACTTTATTTTGTCCACAGGGTAATTTGGTCATTTTACCCACGTTAACATACTGTACCTAGCATTAGCATTAGCATTAACACATAGAACACATTAGGAGCAGAGAGCTGCCACTGAAGCACTGAGGACTGAGTCCAGACTGGAATAGCTGCTTTTCTTTTTAACACTGAGCCATCAACAATAGACTTTTATTTATTTATTTTGTACATATGCATATTTTTGCACATATTGTAAATTTTATTCAGTTGATATTTTGCTCTGTTTTTATTGTGTGTGTTTTTATTGTTGTTTGCTTTCTCTTTTGTACCATCTGGGGCAGTGCTCCAATTTCGTTATATTGTGTATATCGTGTGTTGGTGCAATGACAATAAAGATTTATCTTATCTTATCTTATCTTATCTTATCCAACTGAGGGTAATACCCAGTGTTAACCTTATTCCACCACATCTCCTCCTACTCAGAGCTGATATACAGTATTTGTTGGATTTCTTAACAGTGATCTGTAATTTTTTTTTTTTTTTTTTTACAGTGATCTGTAATTAATCAAATCAATCAACTTTCACTCAGTCAAATTGAATTAGAAGTGTTGATCATGTATTTAACCCCCCCCCTACACACACACACACACACACACACACACACACACACACACACACACACTGAAGCTTTAATGTAATAACAATAATAATAATAATAATAATAATGGATTAGATTTATATAGCACTTTTCTATTAACGCATACTCAAAGAGCATACAGTGGATCCATTATTCATTCACTCACACATTCTCACTTTGGTGGTGGTAAACTACATATATAGCCAGAGCTGCCCTGGGGCAGACTGACAGAATGTGAGATGTAAATGAATTTCATGACACCAACAGGCACACAGGCAGAAAAACCTCATTCTGGTGATCTATTACAGGAGTCAAACAGTGGAACTGCTTAGCTGATAGTGGGTTGAAAATACAACACAGTTTTAATGTTCTTAATAGAGGTGTTAAATAATGGGCGAAACAGAAACAACACTATGCTCACACCTAATATTTCTGCATAGACTAGGGATTTTCATAACCTGTATTGTATGTATTGTATTTCTATATTCCTTTCCTTTCTTTTTTCTTTTAGAATAAAAAAAGTATTTTACCACAAGCGGTTAATCCAGTGCATTTGATACTTGTGCATCATTATATATTGCAGTTCCAGTACATCTATTATGTCCATGTCAAATAAATAACTCTAATTTCGTAGTAGCACTTGGTTAGGGTTGGGAAAAACACCATGTATTGGTATAGAAGTGACTTTTATCGTGTTTTATGTATATTTTTAGTGTGGACATATGGCTGTGATTTCTATTTTGTGTAACTTCTGCTGCTGCTGTCTTGGCCAGGACACTCTTGAAAAAGAGATTTTTTTATTTTAATGAAGTTTTTTCCTAGTTAAATAAAGGTTAAATAAATAAAGTCTATAAAGATGTGATGTAAAATGACTTATAATGCACCATATTTCACCCAAATCTTGATCTTTTCCTTTGTCTGACCAAAGTGATTTTATCACCTAAAAATAAACTAAGTGTTGGGTTTCCAACTCCAGTGGCAGCTCTGGTGGTAAAATCCTGGATTTTCTATTTTTGTCCATCCACCTCAACCACCTCCTGCCTAAAGTAGTAAATCTTTAATTCTGAAGTTACACATAAAATGAATGCTTTGCACATAAGGAGACACAAATAGTGAATGATTGTAATTATTTATATTGTGTTAATGTTTATCTTTGTGTCATGATTGACAGAGTGGTACATTTTAGAGATTTTATCAGTCTTTTATTGGACTTGTCTGTTGCTATGCTAACTTGCAGGGCCCAATCTATTGCCTGGCATTGCTATGTAAATCACAAGCATTAAAGGAATGAAAAGGTGTATGTTGAACTCTACATTTTAGCCTTGTCTGTCCACTCTGAAGAGATAGACAGAAAGAAAATGAGCTGTGAGAAAAGACATCAACATAAAGCAAGGCCACAATGCCACAAGCGCAGCCACAACCACATTTCTGGTTCACATAAGTTGAAATTAGACATATCGGTGGTTTGCAGATCAGTGGAAAGACACTATTCTGTTGCCTTTGTTGCAGTGTTTTCATTGAAGATGTTGCGAATGTGTGTGTAGTTCGATGACTGCATCTCTCCAAAGTGGAACAGTACTGCACTGTCCACATATAACACTGGGTCAAAGGTCAGGGCTGTGGCATGCGGCTTTCCACATCAGTCCCTATTTGACACTTGACCTTTGGCCTCTCTCTGCCCAGGCCGGCTGCCAGGCCAAGGCTTTTTCCGAAGTGTGGGATGGACAAACTAACGCATTAGCTTCCTCTATCATCCATCTTTTGAAGCCCAGGATCCCCAAAAAACCCACGGAAAACTTGACTCAGACAGCTGGTAGATATGAGCTGGCTCTGAGATGGAGTTGGAAAAATGGTCGGGGGGGGGCAGGAAAAAAAAAACGAGGAAAGGATCTGAGAAATGAGTGATAAAGGGCAGATGAAACCATTTCCAACCTGAACAACTACTGAATCAATTTGTCCAACTGTCTTTCCATCAATGGCCAGATCCATGTTAGAGTGCATTGGCTTCAGTGTATACACAGTAGATGAGACTTTAATTCATTCCTGATGAAAACATTAGTCAGAGTCTGTCTTTGCTGCTGGCCATGTTATGTGTGGGCATTTAATACAGTAGATGATTTTCGGAAAATCTGTTTAACATATTGCTGGAAGCGACCTCTTACACTATGACTCAGAACAGACTCAGTAGAATAGACTTAAAATAAAGCACCTTTATTTTCATACGGCAACATGAAAAGAAAACAAACATGTAAAACAAAGAAAATCTGCAAAGAAAACAGTTGTGTAAATAACATCAACAGCTTTGGAAATATGACATTGACACTGAAGGTCTTTGTATTTGCAGAGGATGTTTTATTGTGCACATTAGTTCATTTATGACATATTGTGTTTGGCATGTACAGGCACAATGAAAAACACCTTACATATATTTACAATTGACTGTGAAATCAGGTACTGAGATGTTAGATTTCCTCATTAACAATTATGTTTCACACTCCTGCCTTTTCTGCTGAAAGAGGAGGAAAAGCGTTGTCTTATGATGCAAGTGACTGCAGCCACTGGGGCCACATGGATCATAGTGTTGTTTGTAGCACAATAATCAGCGTATGCATTCACAAATATCCATCAGCCTGGGTAGAAAGTACAAATACTTTATCGCTGTACTTAAGTAGAGTTTTCAGGTATTTTACTAGAGTATTGACTTTTTCCTTTTACTCCATACGTTTTAAAACAAATCTGCAGTTCCTATTCTGCACTTTCTAAACAGGCTTGTTGGTTTGATTTTAATGCACTTGAGAGGAATTATTGATTATCAATCCTGAATGTTTTGCATGTGTATCTTTCCAACATTAAGACTGATCTCAGTCTAAATAGAAGGGAAAAGAACGGATACAAAAGATCATACATGTAAGAAGATGAAAATAACATAAAACATTTAAGAAAATAAAAACATGCCTGTGGTTTATATCCATCCATCCATTTTCTGAACCCGCTTTATCCTCACTAGGGTCACGGGGGTCGCTGGAGCCTATCCCAGCCA
>JAPQRP010000017.1:5800354-5817645 GCA_037367295.1 Apogon hyalosoma | reverse complement strand
AGATGTTTTCCTTATGATACATGGTGGAGGGATGTGGCATTATTCAACATCAGAATCTTGGATATGTCAGAAATTAGCAACAATATTAACTTCACGGCATAAGTAATTTCTATAGGAGATTAAAAAATGTGGTTTCAGTGTAAGTCAATAAGGCATATTTTTTTCACTGCACAAAAACTACTAATGCAATGAAATGAGTGTTATTATATATATATATATATAGTCATGCCAGAGACTCTGATATAAAACAATGTCACATCTGTCCACCAAGTATTACATGGAAAATATCAGTCTATTTTTTTTTTTTTAATAAATCAAGAGGCATAACAAATAATTTTTAAAAAAAAGCAACAAGTGGCATTTAAAGGGTTAAAATCACAAAAATTATCAAACATTTGGTCGTTTTGAGCAGAGCTAAAGTGTGTAAGAGATTTATAAAGAAAAAATATTAATATATAATGATTTTATAAGCATTTTTTTTTTTTACATTCTCCTCAGAGGTTACTAAAATACAGGGATCCACAAAAGTTAAGCTCAGACTTGGGTCATTGTTCTTGACATTATAATACTTTAAATTATGGTGATTAGGATTCGGCTTCAGAAACTTACAGTAGGTGTCTTCTTTGACAAATCAGTGTCCCTAGTTTTTCATTCCTGATGTTTGTTTTATAACTGTTTTTTTTTTTTTTTTCATGTGGGCAGTAAATATTTCCAGGTTAAGGCTCAAAGGCTGAACTGGAGATGATTATCCTTGCTTTTATTTATTTCTTTGATTGTCCTCAGTCTGTACGGAACACCGCTGCGAGGCTCAGAACTGGGACAAACACAAAAGCACATATTCATGGGTTGCCAGTTTCAGTTTATTCTCTTGGTTCGGACCTTTGGGGCTTTACAGACCTGATAAAACCCTGCTCTGTCGTCCAGTAACTCATACTTGATCCCACAACACAAAGTGTCGATTCTTCCAAACAGTGGATCATCCACTGGATCATTGAATGCACTTTTATGTCTTTACATGGCATTGCTTTAGTGGATTTAGGGCACTGTTTAATTTCATTAAGCATAATTAACCCTCAAAGACCCAAACAGCCACCGGCAGCCAAAATCATCTGATCTAAAAGGTTGAATACCTGTTGATCCACTAATCCTCTCAATACATGTAAATATTTGGAGTAAAATGCAGCTTATCATCTTTTCGTTGTCATCAGATGTGACCCATTTGGACGATCAGAGGCTCCATAGTGAACATGGAAACACAACTTCTATAACACTGATTCACCAGTAAAACCCATGAAGTTGATGAATGATGGGGGATGGAGTGGTTGGCTCGTTTTTACATTTAATAATTAATAACTCTGCTGAAAAAAAGTCCATTTTATATATTATATCCCTTAACTTTAATCTGAGCTTATGAACATCAATATGATCAATAAATTAAATCTAGGAAAATATCTGATTTTCACTGAAAAACACAAAATACAGAGGATAATTTCATAATAAATGGTATTTAATCACTTAACAGAGGTTAAATGGAGAGAAAAATTCATTTGGGAAGTGCCACAAAAGCTGCACTGGTTAAAGAGGGGTTTCTGGACTTTTATTGTCATGGTCGTTTGATGACTCACTTGAAACCATAAGGATCAGTTTCTGAAGAATCAATCACATATTTGGGAACCTAAACAACCTCTAAAACTAATGATAATTGTCACACACATTGCATGTAAGAATATAACATGAAATATGTCATGGGATTTGCACATTTGTGTGAATAAAGGCCCTTATGTGCCACATCTCAAACTCTGGATCCACTACATGGATGAAATCAGGTGTGTGTTTCATTTCTAGACCTACAAAAAAACCCTAATGATGGAAAAATACTTATATACTGAACAACGTATCCTTAGTGATGTACATTTTTGTTTCACAGAAGTATGACGGCCAGTGGGAATACAACAGAGAACTGTTTCCTTATCAGTGTCCCACAGTCCCAGTTGCACCCAGTGGAAGTTCTTTTTCAGTGAGGAGAAAACTTGTCTGTTACTGGGCACAAACCATGGCATGTTTAGGATGTAACATGTATTGTACTTAAATACTGATATACTTCTCTTTTCAGGGATCTCCTGCCCCGCAATCCTTGTGTTGTGTGAGATGAATTTGGATAAAGAAACACTGATTTCCAGATCCTCGTTTTGAGAGTACACAAGGTTCATGTTTGGAAATGTACACACATATTTTAACAAGCTCCTCCTGTATGTTTGATTCAGTTGACTTGAACACTGTCACGTGGTAAGTAAACAAAGCTGAATGTTTTGCTGCTAAACAAGAAATCCATATATACATTATCCAGTTTGTCTGAAAATGATCGTGTTTGAGTCCCAGCCTGAACAGAGTCTATCAGTGTTGAATCAGAGTTATAGCGCTGTCTACTGGCAACAAAGACTCACTGTTGACATACTTTCACAAAAAAAAAAAAAATCCAGGGCCTGCAAATTCTTGAAAACTCATGAACGTCTGCATAGACTTCATACACATCACACTGGTCTTACACTGTGGTGAAAAAGCTAAACGGTGACTCCAAAAGTATTTCAGAAATTCAGCTCCTAGTGACGGTTTTAGGAAGATAGACCAGATTTGGTAGGCTCATGGTCAGACCCCATACCCTGTACCCTAACCCAGTGGTTCTCAGTCCTTTTCTCTCGGGCCCCCTTTTGGAGGATGAAAAACCTCCAGGCCCCCTTAACCCCAACAACATTGTAACAGGGGTGCAATTATAACTTTTACTGAAAGAAACATCAATATTGTAACAATACTTTTTGCTTTTCCTTGAATCATTTTTTGTTCAGATTAAGAATAACTTAGATTTTCGCTTGAACATTACAAATAAACTCAATATGACTGCTCCCTGAGACAATATTTTTCCAAATAAAAATAGGAAATTCACAATTAATTATCTTACAACTATGATAGTAAAGTTACTGGGTTTTTTTTTTTTAGAACAGCAAACAAATTTTGGTAACAAAGATAAACATTGTAACAATATCAGTGGCTGCGATGAACCCATTTACATGCACATCTCAAAACATTAAAGTGCAAACTGTAAAAACAGAAACATTGCACATTTTTTCTTTTCCAGTCCAATCCTTGTCCATTCTCCAAACCTAAACTCTTCGTCTAGTCTAGTGACAGATCACCACGGCGGTAGATTGATTTGTTGTACGTCCTAAAATGAGTCCAGGGTGCTCCAACGCTAAAATATTAGTTCCACCTGCTTCATGCTCTAACCTGAAGAAAAAAATCCCAAGCCCCCACTTCCAACCCTTCGTGCCTCCCCCAGGGGGCACGCCCCACAGTTTGACAAACACTACTCTAACTCCACCAGGTAGTCATCCATGTAGATTTAGATGCACAATTTGGACCTGGTTGTTATCATTGATGACAGAGAAACTTTGTGGAACACCTGAATCTATGCCGGTGTAACAGGTGAAAGTACACACCAGATTATACCCTGGACACATTCATTTATATGTATGACACATATTATATTTATGACTTTTATTATATTATTAACCATCAAATTAATTGAACATTATGTTACAACTGCATTGCAATGTTTTGTTTTTAATGTGCTTTTATTTTAATGTGTAAACACTACTGAGAAGTGTGATAGTAATCTTTGACGTTTTTCTGGTTGAAGTAATAGAAGTAATTGTTTAGAGTTTTAAGATTTAACCCATAAAGATCCAAACAGCCACTGGCGGCCAAAAGTGTCTACTGATGTAAACATTTAATACCTGTTGATCTGCTAATCCTATCGTTGCATGTAAATAATTGGTGTAAAATACAGTTCGTCATCTTTTCGTGGTCATCAGATGTGGCCCATTTGGACGTTCAGAGGCTCTGTACTTGTAATATCACAACCCTTCACTTTAATCTGGGCTTTTATGAATATCTACATGACCAGTAAATTAAATATAGGACAATACATGATTTACACTGAAAAAATACAAAATATAGAGGCTAATATAAGAATAAATGGTTAAAAAAAAATCACTCAGGAAAGATGAGAAAAATTCATTTGGGAACTGACACAAAAGTAGCACTGGGTCTTTATGAGTTAAGTCAGTTAGTTTTCTCTCTGAACTTACCTGACGAAGCTGAACTCCCAATAAAATGTTGAAAAAAATAAGTAATTCTCTGGGTGTATCAGTCAACATTACTGATATCATGGGGGTATAATCTGGGTATATTCCAGTTGGGGGTATACTTTGACCTGTTAAATCGGGCCAGAACTTATGACATGTCCACCATAAAAATCCTTCGACTGCGTTCCATTCTGACAAGTGCAAGGACCGAACATCACTGTATATGGATTTTATTTTATTTCTTTATTCATTTGGAAATCATAGGTGTATAAACCAGCGGGATCAGATCTAAACACACACTCTTGAACAAATCTCCAAACATACTGGAGCATGAATGTTTGTGTTGATGATGCAGCTGCTGAATAGATGGTCTGGTTTACATAAGAGTCCTACGTTATAATTAGCTGAGAATGTTCAAACCCCTGGAGCTGACACAACTGTTTCACTAATGTTCAAGACCAGACACGCTCCTAATTTCACCTTGGTCTTCCACAAAGGGAGTTCATTTCTAGGTATGTATGAAAAAAAAAAAAAAAAAAAAAAGTACAAGTAAGTGAAGCAACACTCCCCTCTAGTGGACAGATCATCAGCAGGAACATTACAACGTCTACATTCAAAGTCTTCATCTTGAGACCATATGAGTCATACCTGCACATGTGAGCACATCCTCGCTTTTCACTCAGTATTAAACTCAGCGCATAGAATCTGAGTTCTCATAATTTTGTGTTATGTGGGTCGAATGACTGTGAACAATGGACAAAACAAACCACAACAATGTCAGTTAAATGATAACCTGTATGTATTACATCATGCTGGTTCTATGCTCCTGCATTCACAGCAGTTTCCTGTCAGGGAAACACCCTTTCTTTGGCACATAAACCAAATCACTGTCTGTGCGTATTGTGCTGCTGTAGCACTTTTCGGCACTATTCTTTGTTTTATAAATGAGACAATGAGCAGCTGTAGCGCTCAAGCAGGAATTTAGGGAGATTCCGTGACTTTACTGAGAGGAACATTGGGAGGAGAAGCCTCAGGGGAGGGAAAGGGGAGGGTATGGAGTCCTATCTGTCCTTTAAACATGCTGCTGTTTTACCTCCTGGCTGTTTTTAAAGCTGTCCACTTCTGAGTAAAACAGCTTTAATTTACTGAGAAACAGCCTTCCTCGTGCTTTCCTTCTTCCAGTTGTTCTTGTAACTCATCACAGATTTAGGGGTTGGGAAATGTTTTTAATGCGTCACTTATGTGTTCTTCACACAGTGACAGAAATGGTTTATGGTATGATATTAATCACTAGTAATGATGTAGAGCACAGGTGTCAAACATACGGCCCGTGGACCAAAACCGGCCCGCCAAAGGGTCCAGTCTGGCCTGTGGGATGAATGTGTGAAATGAAAAATTACATTGAAGAAATTAATAATCAATGAGGTTAAAATTATTTTAGTTCAGTGGTCACATACAGACCAATTTGATCACAAGTAGATCAGATCAGTAAAATACTATCATAGTAATCTGTAAATAATGACAACTGCAGTTTTTTTCTCTTTGTTTTAGTGCAAAAAAGTGTGTTTCCATGAAAATGTTTACATTTCCAAACTATCCTTTCACAAAAAATGTGAATAACCTGAACAAAATATGAACAAAAAAAACCTGAAATGTCTTTGGAAAAGTAAGTATAATTTTAACAATATTCTGCCTGTTACTAAATGTTTTGTGTATTTTTAGATCCACTGTGATCTGTAAGTTGTAATGCACATGTGGAAATGATAAGAATATAAAAATTGCAGTTATTTTTCTTGAGACATTTCAGGTTGCTCATGTTATTCACATTTTTAAGGAAACTTTGTAGATATAAACATTTTCATAATTGTACTTTTTTCACTGTTATTATTTTACTGGTCCGTCTCACTTCAGATCATGTTGGGCTGAATGTGGCCCCAGAACTGAAAAGAGTTTGACACCCCTGATGTAGAGTTTTAAAGGATAACAGAAGATTTTAGGCCATAATGTAACTGAGCATGAAGACTGGAAATGAAATAACTAGTCACTCTCTTCATGTAAATCTATATGAAATATTCCCTCTATGTCATTGTCTTGTTAGTCCTAATTGGGTCTCAACCAAATGTGACATTGAGTCCACACATTATTTGCTTTTATTGAAGATGTTTTTGGGGCTTTTTTCCACCATTTGATAGACTCAGTGAGGACAGACAGGAAATGAGGGGAAGAGAGAGCAGGGGAATGACATGTAGAGGATAACCTCAGGCTGCTGTTGAACCTGAACCTGGGCCACTTCCATAAGGCCTCGAGCAGGTGGGTCACCATGAGCAGAAGAACAAATGAGTGTGTAAAAGCACTGAACATCGAACAATGTGATGCCTTTTTTGTCCCTTTATTGCAGTGGTGTCAAACATATGGCCTGGGGGCCAAAACCAGCCCATCAAAGGGTCAGTGGGATGAATTTATGAAATGCAAAAATTACACTGAAAACATTAACAATCAAGGGTGTTAAAATCATTTTAGGTCAGGTTCCACATACAGAACAATTCCATCTCAAGTGGATCAAACCAGTAAAATACTGTCATAATGCATTAAATCCACTAAATTATGTGACTATCATAATATAAATAAGGATAACGCCAGTTTTTTTTTCTTTGTTTTAGGGGAAAAAAGTTAAATTACATGAAAATGTTTATATTTTCAAACTATCCTTTCACAAACAATGTGAATAACCTGAACAAATATGAACAATCTGAAATGTCTTTAGAGAAGTAAGTGTAAATTTAACAATAATCTGCCTGTTACTGAATGATTTGTGCATTTGTAGATCACTGTGATCTGTAATGCATGTGTAAGGTTGCTCATGGTTTTATTAATGTTTTTTTTAAAGGATAGTTATTAAATGTGAGCATTTTCACAATTTACTTTTTTCACTCTAAAAGTTTGACAAAGGTTTGGAATAGTCATCATTCACAGGTTATTATGTTATTATTTTACCGTTCTGGCCCATTTGTGATTATGCTTTGCATACAACAACTGAAAGTGTTCCATCTGCACTCTTTTTTTTTTTTTAACTTTATTTTAATTGATTATCATCTATGTTTTATAATGTTTTAATTGTGTGTTTTGAACTTGTTTCTTTTCCATTTTTGTAAAGCACTGTGAATTCCCTTGTGTATGAATAGTGCTTTACAAATCCTTGCCTTACTTTGCTGTATGTGGTCCCTGAACTAAAATGAGTTTTGACACCCGTTTTAGAGCCTGTTTTTATTGTGTTTGTGAGTGATTTGTTGTTCCATTCATTGAAGTTGACATTCACTCTTGATATTGGGAAGGGATGGAACGATGTAAAAACTTAGGTCTGTCTATTATTATGAGCAAGACAGCTTCAGAGGTTTTCTTCATTTCACTACAAGCTTTCACTTGGATTCAAGGATGAACAGAAACAGTTTTGGTGGCCAAACTAGTGGTAACTGAGATAGCTGCAAGAGGAGATTTTGATGAAAGGATAATGAACATATCAGGCTGAATTTACAGCCTTTGGTGAAAAATTATTTTTGAGGAAGACCTTGATAGAAATTAGAAAATGTAGATAAAAAAACATCAGATATCAAATTAATTTACAAAATGCTGCAAATTATTCAAAGTCATTGTTTCCTTGTACATTATGAACTAATCACACTGACCGAAAACCAAAACAAAGCTAATGTTACCTATGGTGTTAGCTCATTTTAATTCATGTTATTATGTTGTTCATTTCATCATCCTTCAGTTTTAGTTCTGGTTTTTGCTAACTAGGCTACAGTAACCCCAGTCCCGATCAGACGATGAGGTCTAAGACTCAGAAAACACTGTATCTGCAGCCAAAAATTAGTACCGTAGTCCTGTGCATTAGAATCTGTAAAAATGCAATATTTTCCTGAAGCACCCACAACTGAAGGATGGATCGATATCACACAGGACATTTACACTCTGGAGAAGTTGACATTTTGTTTTAAGGGTCAAAGGGAATCTTTTTTCACTATTTGGTCAAAATGGACAAACTATGTAAAAGCTGTAATTGATGTGAATTGAATATATCAGTTATGTGAAAACATTTATATAATATACATTTCTGTTTAGGTTCATGTAAACATACACACCTTATTGTGTCTTATCTTGCTGATGAAGAAAAAAGAGCAAGCCCTCTGCTCCCACCCACTGTTTATATTTGTTCTATATTCTACTAAAAAACTTGGATGAACATCTTCGTTCAAATTTGAGGTGTGGACACTCAATTGTACCCAAAAGGGAAGTTTTTTATGACCTGCTTTTCCAAATAAACACATGAGAAAAAGAAATGTTGAAAAAGAAATGCAATGTTTTAGTGTTTTTGTGTTGAGTAGTAACAACCTATGACCCATTTCCTCTGTTTCCAGTCTCTGTGCTGAGCTAACCAGCTGCTGTTCCCTGCTTCATATTGATCTTACCCAGGTATCTTCAGGAAAATATGAAACAGTCCTTTAAGCTCTGCAACAAGAGAGGAAACAACATAGTCCATGTGCATAAGGACATGTCATACAGAGGTTAAAGGTCACTGTCTGAAATGAAGAAATGAATGAAGAAAGGTTGATGAAAACACTCAAATACAGGTTTACATAACACGGGCTCAGGCAGGTGGGTTTTACTACGCTGTCAGTGCATTTCCACACACACGCCACATCTTCTCTCGGTGTTTTGCCATGGGACTGGAGACAGGCATGTCTCTCAGGGTGTCGTCTTCCCCGCCTGAGGCCAGACAGTCTTCAGATATCGCTCATTCTTTCCTCCTTCTCTCTGACAAGCCTGGGAATTGACTCATTTAAGCGAACACAGGAACCTCTTATCACTTTCTTTTCCACATTTGGAGATTTTAATCAACACAGGAAACAAATGAATTCTTATTGTGCCCACTTATGCTTACATTTTTCACAGTCTGGCCCTCTATAAAGCTGCTATGATGAAGTCAGGGTATTTGGAACACTTTTTGATGGAAAGTTAAGAAAGAACTGCATTTCTTTGAAGACAATATGTTTGGCTAAGTAGGGCTGGGCACTGTGGAAATGATTTATTACAGCATAAAATTATATTGTGGGAAATATTATTATTGTGCTATGCATCTTTGTTTTGTTCATAGGGTTTATTTTTCACATTCTCAATTGAAATAAAAAGGCACGAAATCAAAGAGAGTATGTATCTGTCATGTAATGTCTCTTTGCATGCCTTAGTTTTGTTGTATCTTTGTTTTTCTGATTATTGCTTTTACAGTAATTTCATTTTGTTTTACTTTTTGTTGCATTTTAACCTTGTTGTGCCTCATACATCATTTCTTTCATCTGTCTTTTTTCAAGTTCCACCTTTTTGTACGTTTTGTCATATATTATATGAGCTTTTATCTTGTTTTTTTATAGCATTTTTGCCTTGTTACGTCTTTTCAACTTTCTTGTGTTTTTGCGGTGGCTTCATCTCGCTTTCTTTAAAATGTTTAGACTTTTTTTTTTTTTTTTTACATTGTTTTGTCGTACACATCCTTTTTTCCTTGTGTTTCTCACCAAAAATTGAAAAGCACCAATAACTTCTGTCTTGACCATTATTGATGACAGTTATTGACATTAACTGATACTTTTGTTATGAGAACATTTGCTGCTATGCTGCCCAGCCCTCTTCACTTCAGAAAAATGTCTAATTCAAGCTGAAGTTTTGGTCCCATTTTACCTGAATGTCTTTGGCATTCACTCAAATTAAGTGTGCAGTTGAAATAATTTGAGTGTAAGTTAAATGGTTAATGACAAGCAACAACCTAAAGCCATTTTTGATGTTATAGTCTTGTTATTTCAGCTGCAGAACACCTTTTATAACAAAGAGAAAATAACCTTGATGGTTCTGAGACCAGTAACACTGGTTTACAAGTTTGTTTTATAGAAATGATCTGCCTCAGAGATTACATGTGCTAGATCTTACATACTTTAATAAGATGAACAGGAAAACAAATGTTGATTTGCTCATGTTTTCAGTGTATATAATATTGTTATTATTCATATCGGTTTATGTATTTACATAAATATACATATACATATACAATAGATTTAGAAATGTTCCACTACAAAGGACCTCTAAAGTGAATGCATTGTAATATGTTATATGTTGTGGTTGATTTAAAGTAGATCTGAAGCTCTGAGACAAACAAACCTTTTGAGTAAAACCCATTCTCTCATGAATTCTCACAATTTCACATTTTGACCTGACACTGTATCTTATCTCTATTTTTTTTTTTTTTTTGTGACTCAAACTTGGTAAAGTTTCACTACATTTATTTCTGTGTCATTTTACTTGTAAACCAGTGTCATTTTTTTGTTTGTTTTATCTAAGCCTTACCTGTCTTCATCATCTCAGACCAATCAAAACAATTTTTTCATATGATGAATATTTGTAGTAACAATACGAAAACATGTCTGTCTCCTAATAGTTTAAGAACCTCAGACGTAAAACATTTTCCCGTATTTGCCTAAGTTCACCCGTTGTGCCCGACATTAAACAGTGGAATCTGAGTTATTCTTGTGCCATGAAACAGGTTTTGATTGTTGGGAGGTTCATCCATAGCCGGTTGCTGTGAATGCCTTTGCTCAGCTCTCACTTCCTCCTCACACTTGACAATAGACAAAAGGTTAGAGGTGAAGGAATGAAAGTTCAGGAAGTGAGTTCAGGAATCACTCAAGGTTAAGTTCTGCAGATTGAATGACTCCCCTGTGACAAATACCTCTTAGAGCTGCGCTGAAATCCTAACAATAGCAGCTCATTTGGCACTAATCATCCTGCTTTCTCTCAGATCACTTCACAATTGCAGGAAAGAGTAGAAAGAAGGCTTTTTTTGTATGAGCTCCACAATGCTGATTATGTGCTACCTGTGCTGTGATCGTACCAAAGTATGGTGGTGGCGTGATGCTGCCTTCATGCACCCCTCTGACATTAGAATTTAAGTAACTTTTCACACATTTTAGTTCTCCAAAAACATTGTCTATAAAAGGGGTGTCAAACATATGACCCGTGGGCCAAAACAGGCCCTCCAAGGGGTCCAATCTAATCCTTGGGAAGTATTTGCAAAGAGACACTGACAATTGTGTTGATCATAAAGTTCATAAAGTTCAACGCTATATTTTTCAGTTCCAGATGGATGATACTAGATGTTTTGAGCAGTTGTAGATTCACTGTGATCTGTAAGTTCTGTAAGAACATGTATACATGATAAACTGAGGCAGAATATTGTTAAAATTCAGCTGTTTTTCTTGAGAATTTTCAGGTCATTCATGAATGTTAAGGTTATTCACATTTTTTGTTTAAGGATAGTTTGTAAAAGTAAACATTTTCAAACTGTAATTTTACCTACTTGCTGTTGGCATTATTTATAAGTTATTATGCTATTATTTTACTGATCCGGCCGATTTGAGGTCAAACTGGGTGAATGTGGCCCCTGAACTAAAATGAGTTTGACACTTACAACATATATACAAAAAACATAAAATGAAAACAGTGTATGTATTTAGGCATTTTACTTTAAAGAATGAACAGCCTCTATACAGCTCTGCATTTCCCAAATGTAGATTTGAGTGACTATCTTTATTGGATTGACATCACCAACACCTAAATGGGCGTTACCGTCCTATATTTCACTTCGACGTTTGACAGTGATGTGAAAAAGTATTAAAAGAAGTGAAAAATCTCTACAAGTCTGATAATGTTGCAGCTGCAGAGGTGTCTTCAGCAGCTCTGAACAGATTGTGAAGAGAAATAAATCTGATGATGTCACTCACTCGACTTTTGAGTGTGTAGTCTTTGCATTTGTCTGTGTAAGTTCTCATTTGCCCAGGTCATCGTTCTTCTTGGTGGTTCTTCTAGGTTCAGCTGGACTTGTTTAGCTAGTTGAGAATGTTTCGTCTCTCATCCAAGAAACTTCTTCAGTTCTTATACCTGGTGGGGGAATTTGGACTTATAAACCTGTGGTGGGAGTGGACTGTGTAAGTGTTAATTCATATGCTAATTAATTTAAGTGTTAGGGCCACACACGCTCCTAACACTCAAATTAATTAGCATATGGATTACACAGACCCCTCCCACCACAGGTTTATGAATCCAAATTCCCCCACCAACTGTTATAGCTGAAGAAGTTTCTTAGATGAGAGATGGAACGTTTTCAAAAGAGTAAAACAAGTCCAGTTGAACCACCAAGAAAAAAGTCTCTGCACTGAAGTATTTTCACAATCTAAACAGTCTCAACAGTTTTATCACAAACTGCAACTTTCTTGACTTCTAAAATAATCTTTTAAATTGATAAAAGCTCATATGTGTAAATTATACTAAATTCAAATGAGGTAGAAAAAAAAGACTGGTCCCATTAATGCATTTTCATCCCCAAAATAATGTCACACATGGCACACAAACAGTAGGGGTGGGAGTCTGGCTCTGTTACACCATCTGTAGCGGAAACCCAATTCATTCTATGAAGGTGAAAATAGTACTTTCAATTAACAGCAGTTGTACTATATTTATTAATAAACAGTGCTTTTTTTTTTTATTAATTAAATAACTGGGGATACAGATATAAATGTTTTTTCTAAAAGCCCAAATCTTACAGCTTTTTAGTTTTTTGAACTGGCAGCTGCACGTACCATCCTTGCTAATGCTTGTTGCTGAGTGTTCATTGGTTACTGTTGAATGATTCATGCATTCATCTTTTGGACAAATTTATCCTTGAGAGGGTCTCAGGGGTGCTGGAGCCTATTGTAGCTATGTTTTGGGGTGAAGGCGGGGAATACCAGTTCATCGCAGAGCTGACATAGAGAGACATATTCACATCAATGGGGAATTTAGATTATCTAATGAACCTATTAGAGAATGTCTTTGGATGGTGGGAGGAGACTGGAGTACCCGGAGAGAACCCACGCAAACAAGGGGAGAACATACAAACTTTGCAAGTGCTATCCACTGCACCACTGTGTCGCCCCATGTCATTCATTAGCTACTGCTGATTTAGTTTAAAAATATACACATATTTAATACATTTCGTCATATATTGCAATGGCTAAATACTTAACTGACAGGTAACATATTCATTTAATTTCACAAACTACTGTAAATTACATAGAAATACTGGTGATAGGATGTACTCATTTATTTATTCAATATTCCTTCACTCATTCATTCATTCATTCATTCATTCATCTTCTGAACCCGCTTTATCCTCACTGGGGTCGCTGGAGTCTATCCCAGCTACCTATGGGCAAAGGTGAGGTTCACCCTGGATGAGTCACCAGTTCATTGCAGGGCTGACATATTGAGACAAAAAGCAATCACTCTCACACCTATGGGCTATTTTAGGTTGACCAGTTAATCTATCAGTGCATGTCTTTGGATGGTGAGAGGAAGCCGGAGTATCGGGACAGAACCCACACAAACACGGGGAGAACAAACAAACTCCACACAGAAAGGTCCCTGGTTGGGATTGAACCCAGGGCCTTCTTGCTGTTAGGTGTTTTATTTATTCAATATTACTGATAATATTATACAGTAGATGTTGTTCCAATTCCTGGTGTTTGGTTTAAGTTGGAGTCTCTGGGAGACACTTAATCTCTTTTGGGTCTTGAGATGAAAAAGTGTGTGAATCCCTGATCTAGTTGGTTTTCTTCTGCAGTGTACTGAAGGAAAAACAAAACGTGCATGGAATTCACCAGGAGAAAACTTGTGATTCATTAAATGATTAATGTATTCAGCAGCTGTTGTCTGTTAAGGAGATCTAAAAGAGTATCTGAACAAGTGAAAATAAAATTAAACAACAGACACAAGGCCTGGTATAAAAATGACACTTAATGTAACCACATAACATTTCCAAAGAATTGAAATGCCTCATGGAGTGAGCTAATTATAGGCTGTGATGTTCTCAGCTGTCCCAAATTTAAAACTTGAAAGTCGTAAAAGTGATTTGTAGTGCATGTTCCTTGTCTGGGAATAATAATGAAATAGACCGTTACAAACTGTGGCTGATACTGGAACACTGACGTTCAAGACACAAAGACTTAGGCAATGGTACGAAGTAAACAACTTCAGCATTATAAGGTCACCATCTGCTACACACATCTAAGTAATTTAACATTTTACAAGCTTGGGGAAAAGTAAAAAAAGTCTCAGTTCTCTTGTAACACAACAAATAGAAAATTATATAATTGGTACAAGCCAGTCTAAGTTTAAAACAGACACAAACATGTAAATTTGTCTGTGAAAGAGTGTGAACATTAGGCTGTTTGAGGATTTAAAAAATGGATTATAATGTATTTTAACTGAGCATCAGTAAGTCATCTATGAGTTACAGACTAGTTCTATTACAATTCTAAACTGATTTACCAGTAGAATTACGTTATTTTAAGTGGAAAATAAATTCCAGCTTAAAAAAAACAAAACAAAACAAAAAAAACCCCAGATAAATGTAAGGTTAGTAAGAAGAAAAAAAAAGGGAAAAAATGCACAGTTGGCTCATGGTGGTAAACCATTACTTTGTCATAGACTTACTCTAAACTTTTCTCAAAAACTATTTTTCACCAGTTGTCATTCTGGTCTTATTTGTTTCATTTGAACCCCATTCGGTGTTCTGGTGGTCCATCTTAAGTTTAATGCTCTATTAATTTAAGGGCAAATAAAAGATTTCGTTACCTGTCATGTCACTCAGGTGTGTTTGACAGGTTGCTCGTTCTCAGACTTTGGGAGTTTGTTGAATAAAAATATATTTTTTCTTGACAAACAGTAGTTGTGGTTAATACGCTAACCTGATGAGATGCCTAAATGACATGAATAAGATCATGTTTACGATGTCAGTGAGCAATGATGCTCTAGAGGAAGACGGTTCACTCCCATTCATTCCAGTGGTAAAAACGATTTACAAGTGTTGACCTATTCTCTTTGACCTATACTTTTTAAAACTTGATCCAAATTCCCACAAGCCACATATCTTCTGCACATAAAAATGACATCTCTCAGTCGCACAGATCAGATGAAAATGGACTTTGTGTGAGGCCTGTCTGTGTCTCTGGAATAAAATGACTCAAGATTTTGCAACATTGTGTCTAGACAGAATGATAATGAGCAACAAAATAAACGAATGACAGGCTAATAGTAATAAAATGATAGCTAGCAGCAAAAGATATGATCTTTAGAATGTTATATTTAGACTTTATTAGTCTGCTTTCAAATATCTACACACTGTCAACACTACTGACCATGTCCACTAAGGAGACAGGACAAGAACAGTTTCATATCATCTGTGAAACATACAATGCAACATCTTTAGAAATTAAGGATCTTTGGAGAATAAGTAGCTCACCCAGCGCTACTATTTTGTCCAAATATGATCACTTCAACAAACCATGACAGTGACCATCAAAACACAAATTCCTGGCTTCATAACAGAAGTAAAACAACAAAAAAACAAAACAAACAAAAAAAAAAAATGGGTGATATCACTGTGGTTCTATCCACTTTTTATAATCTGGCACCCAAACGTGGGGCCAATTTGGCTGTTTATCTGGTTGTAAAGTTGTGACGTTACATCGTACTCTCCGTTCCACTTCTGTTAAAGTCCTGTCCTTTCTAGTTTTGTCCCTTAGAACCTTATTGCAGGAAGAAAATTGCATTACAGTCAATGGCGAGAGAAAAAATTGCATTGAGACCAGTCATTTTTTTTATATACCATTTGAATATGAATCTTTTACACATGATTTCTGTCGATTTAAAATAAAATTTTAGAAGACAAAAAAGTATCAGACTGGTGAAACTGTTGAACTGTCAAACTGTGAAAATACACAAAGACTACACACCCAAAAGTCTTGAAGGTGATGTCATCATAACTGTCTCTCTCCACAGTCTGCTCTTTGTTCTCTGAAGATGTCTCTGCAGCTTCAGCAGGACCACATTGAAGTGATTTTCACCTCTTTTACTACTTTTCTGCCTCGCTCTCATAGATTACGGTAAAATGTACAAAGTCTGCAGTGGTTTTGCTGTTGGTGACCTGCATCATGTACAATGAGTGATGCAGTCCATGGTCCTTCTTTGCACAAAAATACTTGTGTCTTTACAATGTTTGCCATAAACCGGACCTTTCTTGTCTATAAAATGATCTTTTAAATTGACAAACACCTTATGTGTACACAGCGGCACAATTCAAGCTGCTGACTGCTATTTGGATATTTTCATAAGTTAGGTGCCATGAAGCACTTCCAAAGGGGCCAGACCATAGCTCACTATTCCTCTGTATTTAATTTATCACAGTTCTATGTCCCTGGGTCCATGTTAGTGTGTTCGTCTTATCTAACTAAAGCCATATCGGAACCCTGACTTTGGCTGCAAAGCAAGAAGGTCCTTGGTTCGATTCCAACACCAGTCAGAGTGAGCCTTTCTGTGTGGAGTTTGCTTGTTCTCACTAGGTACTATGGCTTCTTCCAAACCGTCCAAATACATGCACTAATAGGATAATCGGTCAATCTACATCTCCCATAGGTGTGAATGTGAGAGTGAATGGTGGTTCATCTGTATATCATCCCTCCAGGGTGTAAGCCCCCTTCACCACATGACTTTTGAGGACTAAGCTGTTTGGAAAATGAATGGATCCATAAATAAGCACAGAAATTCCGCTGGTTATTGATCTAGAAATGAGTCATGGCACCAAGACATCTGGTCATAACAACCGGATAAAACAGAAAACAGACCTTTTTGAGCTACTGTAGAAACATGAACAACATGGAAATGATCCTCTTCTCCTGCAGAGATAGATGGCTCATTCTCAGTTAAAAACAACAACACTATTCTTAATTCAGTGTGTTTATGCACACAACACTATTAATATTACATTCCCTTTCTCGGAACAGACACCCTTAAATTCACGGAAATCTTACATATTGGACTTAACCCATAAAGACCCAAACAGCCACTGGGAACCAACACCATCGACTGATCTACACTGTTAAATATCTGTTGATCCACTAATCCTATCAATCCATGTAAATAATTGGTGTAAATTCAGTTTGTCATCTTTTCATGGTCATCAGATATGACCCATTTGGACGTTCAGAGGCTCCATAGTTACCGTGGAAACAC
>JAPQRP010000017.1:5734369-5747120 GCA_037367295.1 Apogon hyalosoma | reverse complement strand
CCTTTCTGGTGTCGTTACTCAGAAATAGGGTTGAAAATGGACCTGTGGAGTTGAATTAATGAAGAATTCAGACCCAAACATAGCATTTAAAGTTTATGTGGACCACAGGGAAATGTCTTAAAATGCATAATTCCATTTAAAAAAGCAAAATATGACTCCTTTAAATTTTTTGGGGAGCTAACATGGGAATTTATGGCAGTTAAAAAAACAACAACAAAAAGATAGGGTAAGGGGGTTGGAGTGTATACGTTGAACTTCATCCTGCTCCTTTTTGAATATGTTTTTTCTTTTTTCTTTATTGTTTTTTCTCATTGTATTTGGTTTTAAATATTGATATCCAAAATATAAAATAAACAAACAAGGTATGTTTGCTTTACAACTAATTTTGTTGGAAATTAAGGCCTTACACTCCTATTTTTGCTGTTATTTCAAGGCAGTTTTTTAGCTTGCAAAACAATCTGACAACAAACACATCATGTTCATGCTTATAGTGTTGCTTATATACTGTGCGCTAAAACATATGATATCATAAAACAGTAAATTACTGTGCTGCCATATTAATCTGCCTTCCAGATGATCCTCAGTTTTAAAAGTGTCAGGACACAGTAATCTGTGCTGTACTTTATTACTCTGTTGTGTGTGGGAGTCCAGTGACAAACACGTCACATCACTCCAGTTTATGAGACGTCTAAACACTGTATGTGGCCCCGGTGTTGTGATATGAAGGAGCTGGGGCTCGTTCTTTTCCGAGGATGTGAAACCATCCTGTTATTATGGGCTGGCTCTCATAGCAACCACCGCCATCATCCCTCTCTCTCCTGTAATTATGTGTCTGGTCAAATCTGTTTCCTCTCGTCCCCCTGGGTCTGCGCTAAATGAGTAAACACACAAGAAATGGAGAGAACGACTCAGACGTCGCCTATTGTACATATACAGTCAACTCTGTAAAAGGCTAATTGTCTTTTTATTGATTGTGCTCTTAAGTACTAATTTCACGGGTTTCTTTATCATTGATGTTGAACAGAGAGACTTTAATTTGGTGCCGGCTCTGATAAACACAGTGTGGATTGAACTTTGCATAATAACCTCAAAGCTACTGTAACAGATATACATGTGAGAACTGGCTTTGAAAATACATTCAGGAAATACCTTATTAGCAGAAGAAATCAATTTACAATAAAAGATAAAGAAATTAGCATATGCTAACTTATGAAGTGCAGTAAGGACAAATGTTGGTAAGTGTTTAATGGTTATCAACTGTGAGAAGATGAGACCATAAAAGAGGGAAATAAGTAGAAACAGGTGCTGAGCGGACTTGCATCACTAAACCAATCACAATCAGTGCAATTTTACTGTATAATTGTAGTTTGTGATTTAAATATTCAGCGTGTTTGGTAATATTTTAGATTCAGTGTGACACCAAGCAGAGTGAGATCCTGTGAAAAAAAAAAAAAGCATATAAATACACACACACACACACACACACACACACCTACACACACACACACGCACGCACACATACATGAATGAGTTGGACAAAATGCATGTTTCAAAATGATCACCAATTTACATTTTACATGATGACCAAGCAACACTGTCCACAATAACAATCACACATGACTCTTTTTACATCAAGCTGAGCTAAAACTGAAAGCTTAAATTATTGTCTGTGTAGGAAAACTGCCATTAGATTCTGAAGAACTGTTGTTAGATACACATACATGGATGGATCAGAGAATTAAATGTGCAGATGTATGATCCTTTAGTTGCACAAAACAAGGACAAAAGGGGTGTGTCTGCATGTTGGTGGTCACAAGGGTAAAAACCAGTGTGGTGAGCATATTTCACAATACTCTTAAAGAAATCACTTTTGATGGCGAACTGTTGGGTCAGGGGTGTCCAACTCATTTTAGTTCAGGGGCCACATACAGACCAGTATGATCTCAAGTGGGAGGGGACAAGTAAAATAATAACATAATTACCTATAAATAATCTTAACTCCTCCTTTTATCTATGTTTTAGAGTTAAAAAAAAAAAAAGTAAAATTACATGAAGGAAAATGTTCATATCTACAAACTATCTTTTTAAAAAATGTGGATAACATAAACAATCTGAAATTTCTCAAGAAAAATAAGTACAAATTTAACAATATTATACCTCAGCTTATCATTTCCACATGTGCATTACAACTTACAGATCACAGTGGATCTACAAATACACAAAACATTTAGTAACAGACAGAATTTTGATAAAACTGCACTTATTTCTCTTGACGCATTTCAGGTTGTTCATATTTCTTGAGGTAATTCACATTTTTTTGTGAAAGGATAGTTTGTAAATGTACATGTTGGTAGAGCAGGTACATTAAAACAAAGACAATTTTGAATTATTTATCAGTTATTATGATAATATTTAACTGGTCCGACCCATTTGAGATCGAATTGGTCTGTATGTGAGCCCTGAACTAAACTCTGACAGCCTTGATTGTTAATATTTTGAGCGTAATTTTTGCATTTCACATATTCATCCCACAGGTCAGATTGGAGCCTTTGGCGGGCTGGTTTTGGACCTCGGACCGTATGTTTGACACCCCTGTGTTAGGTGGTCAGCTGGTCTTTTAGATGATCCACCACTTTGGTCCATGGAAATCTGCCATTAAGTTGTGCGCAGATATTCACAGATCCCATGTGTAGGTTATGATCCTACTTACTTTCAGTACGCTCTAGTCTCCTCATTCATTCTATTAAAAAAAGAACTAAAGGCTTAAAGACACTCCTCCGGCTGTTCAACCACTGAACAGACGAAAGTACAGTAGACAGATTGGCGCTGTTTTTAATGTTACAACCCATCCACTAAAAGTGTTTTATTATCCAAATTCTCATTCACGCCTGGATCTGGAGTTTTAACGCTACATTTAGTGCTGGTGCTCATAAATGGTCCTTTTTATCTTAATATTTCCTTTCCATCAGTGGCACATGTGAAAATGTCACGGAGTACTCCCTGTTCTGTTTTCTGTTTTCTGTTTAAAGCTAAGCAGTTGTGCTGTTGGATAAAAAATGTCATCGTGTGTGTGCGTGTGTGTGTGTGTGTGTGTGTTCTAAGTATAAAACCAACCAATCTCTCTGGATGAAAGAAAAATCCCACCCCTCCTCTAGAAACCTCTGTCCCAATAACCCTCATGACCTTACACAGCTGTAATCCTCTGTTTTGTATGGACTAGTGTCTGGACTGGTGATGGAGTGTATGTTGTGTATCTGTTCAACACATACACACTCATACATCTGTTGCAGTGGGGCTATACGAGCCTCGGTGGACAGACTGACGGCCTGTTCTGTTTAGTCATCCTCCTCTTAACTTTAAGACCCAAACACCCAGCGTACACCCACACTTCCATATTTGTATTCCACTGGAAACCCGTCACAGAGTCAACGAACCTTGACCTGCTGTGTTAACGCATCACATTCCCCGCTTCACAACACCCCACATAGTGATACAGACACACACACACGGTCATATTGGGGGAAAATGTGTATGTTTAGAGTCTGGGCCAGTGAACACAGGTTCTTTTGTTTTACAGCAGGAATCGGTGCCCTGCTCCTCCCGTTCTTTTCCTGTGACGTTCCTCTCTGGCTGGTTTTTCCCTCCAGTTTTCTACCGACCTCCTCCTTAAACAAATAATTAAGCAGAGGGCAGATTCTACGTACAACCCTCCTAATTTTCATCCTTCCTCTCTCTCCCTCTCTCCCACAATCTGTTCATCTTTTAGAGAATTTAAGCAATTTGGGCAGTTAACGTCATTACTGCAGTTACACTGAGGGAAAAAGAAAAGCCACACTAACTTCTGGCATTGGGGTGCTGGTGTGTAGTGTGCAGCAGCGCAGCAAAAGGCCTGCAAATTAAATAACTCGCTGAAATAAATCTTTTCAACAACGTCTTTTTTTCTAGATCCTTAAGGATTCCCCAAGCTCCAGTGATATCTTCAGCTGACATACTTCCTCCCATACATCACTACATGATCCAGCAGGGTTCAGTTGGGCATTTGTCCCAGTTGTAAGGACTCAGAGTGTGGATTTAAAACGCTAAGTCAAAGAGACAAAGAAAAGACAAGGGGAGAATCCAGGGTGATAGGTTTCCTCAGTCTGCTCAAGCCATCAAATGGGCTGCACAGAGGTGTCGAGGCTTCTCCCTTCAGAGTTTTATCTTTCATCCTCTCTTCTCCTGCCTGACATAAAGGCTTGGCAGTGCAACTGATGCATAAAAACCACCCACATGTTCTTCTCCCATTCACATACAGTTTATACCATGTATCTGCTTTCACGCTGCACCGTTACTCATTTATCTACCTTGTCCTTGGCTTCACTCAGCTGGTCCTCCAGTTCAGAGAAGCTGAAACCGGCAACAGTGATGAAGTCTCCGATCACTGCCACAAACTTATCTCCACGTTCCCTTGTCCTGCTCTGCTGGTAGTGTAGCTCCTGTAGGTACAAAATAGAAGGAGGAGGAGAAGAAGAAGACGAACAAGACGAAGAAGGAGAAGAAAAGGAAGGAGAAGAAAGAGGAGGAGGAGTAGAAGAAGAACAAGACGAGGCACAAAAACAACATCCATAAATGTCACCAGGAAGTATTTTCCAGAATTTCACAACAATAAACATTTAACTCATGTAACTTCCCAAATATTCCATCATCATCACCAAATATTCCAAAATCAAAGCTGGCACTAGCAACAGGTCACATAGACTGAGGAGGAAACCAAATTACTCAATGGTCTCCATGGAAAACACATCACAGCCATTTACAACAATGGTATTGTTGTAAAATGATGTTGCACCATGGTCTGTTTTACGAGAGCAAAGTGTGTTAAGTTTAGTCAATAAAGTAGTTGGAATCAGCAAGAGAATGATCTGCTTCTGTACTTCAGTTTATTACCGAGGTAACATAGTCCATATTACCACCTTCTGACAACATTACTCAGACCACATAGTAGTTTATAGAAACACCTTTATATCTTTATACAGTTTGCTTCAAAGTTGCTTGACATTTAAGGAAACCCAGCTTAAGGGTGCACTGACATGAGCATGTGTATGTGGTGATACATGTGACATTTAGCGTGTCACCTCCCAGTGGAAAGGTCATTTCCAGATCTTAAAAACACATCACCCTGCCGTCCATCTTAGCTTTACTCGAAAACATAATTACAGACATAAGAATAACCAGCGGGAGGGGTCGTGACACAATGCAGAAGAACTCACCGCCTCAAGAGCCTTCAGTCCACTTTTGATGTTGTGAACTTCTTTCTCCAACTCTGACAAACTAACAAGAAAAATGAAAAGTAAGTGAGACACCGAGAAACTCTCTTTTTACAATATTCAGCTGTAGTTTTTAATCACTGCTCAGTCACTTTAACATGACTTATGCCTTTTCTCATTTAAGAGCATCCACTCACTTGACTTTGGCAGCTTCAGGTACACTACTGAGGTCTCCCTGGATATGCAGCGTGTCAGGGTAGTTCTTCTCAAAGATCATGATCAGGTAGTGCAACATGGTAATATTTCTGTTGCATAAAACACAAACACAGAACCAAATAAACTTAGTAAAGGAGTAAATGAATAGAATCAGTGAAACATAGATCTGCATCTTCTTTAAAACATGGGCTGGTTCTTTTTATACTTCTACTCTAATTTGCACCAATAAATGCAATTATCTACTAAAACTGAATAAAATTTGGACTTAACTGAAAGTGTACTTAAACCCAGTAATATTACAGTTTGATCAGTTTGGTAAAAGTTACAGAATTGATTTTAATAATGAGTCTGTGTAAGTCCAGTCACCTTTATATCAATAGTGTTTGCACCAGTAGGTGGCATAATGGGACAAATTACAATGCAGTATGCTATTCCACAACTATTACAAGTTTATTTAGGATCATTGTCTTCACTGGTGCTCAGTATTTAGTACATGTGTTATTTTCTCACACTTTCCAAATCAATTTGACTGGGCAGTCACACAAAACTGACAGTAAGATCCTCAAAGCAAAGCTAATTGCATTTTCTATCATATTAACCTTCAAAGACCCAAACAGTCCATCAACCAAAATCATCTACTGATCTAAACTGTTCAATAACTTTTGAACCAAAAATCCTATCGATGTATCTACATAACTCAGGTAAAATGTAGTTCCTCAGGTTGTCACTGTCATCAGATTTGACCCATTTGGATGTTCAGAGGCTCCGTAGTGAACATGAAACGGCTGTAATCTTCTCCAACACTGATTCACCAGTAAAACTCATCTATTTGGATACATGACAGTAGCTGTGGACACTTGTTCTTATACTCAGTTAATGATATATGAAGCTGAAAAAGTCAGTCTTCCTTCAGTTTTCTCTGTTTTATATATATATATCAAATAAATATACTAATAATAAATGATTATACTATAATAAATGGTAATAAAATCCTTAGAAAAGGTTAAACATGCAGTAAAAAAATCAGTTGGTCACCACAAAAATACCTCTAGGGTTCAGGGTTAACTGCTACCTATTACCTTTTCAATAAAATCATTAGTTTAGGTGCATATGTGCTATTTCTCTGTCCAAATAAATAAAGTCACAACATACAAGTCAATTCAAAATAAGCTCTGCTGCTATTACTATGTGAGGGTTTGTGAATAATGAAATCATATACATCTATGTAACTTATATGATTTAGAAAGAAAGTGTCCCAACTGAAAGACTGTCATATCTGTGAGGCATTCTAATAAATCTCTGTATAATTAACTGACAGCCTCTTTATAATTTGGGGTAAATGCTTTAGGAGTTGGTACCGCACTTCCCATCATGCCTTGGACAAGACAAACAGGAAGTGCAACACTGGCATTAAGATAGAGGTGCCTGAGCTCATTTTTTGTTTACGTCGTGACCAATTTTAGATGTGGAAAACTACACCGCATTAGTGAGCGGCCGTTTCTGTTTGCACCGTAACCATGGTGATATGGAAAAACAACAGCTCAAGCTAAACTTGATTTAGTTTGATACTAAATATGAACTTTAAGACGCAAGAGGCTCTGAAGATGCAGAAAGGGTTTTTATGTAATTTCTAAACAAATGTATGAATGTTTACGTACAGCAGCAACATCAGATGGACTGAGCAAATGGAAAGAGTCAGTTGCGTAGATTCCAGTTGTATGTGTTTGATGTGTGAGTTATCATTCAACTGTTATGACTAGAAAGAGTCTGACTCAACAGAATGTAGGTTTTAAGCGCTGCAGATTAGCTCATAAAGACCCAAACAGCTACTGGCAACCAAATTCATCTACTGATGTAAAATGTTTAATAACTTCTGAGCAACTAAACCTATTAATCCATGTAAATAATCGGTGTAAAATGTGGTTTATCATCTTTTCAAGGTAATCAGATATGACCCATTTGGATGTTCAGAGGCTCTGTAGTTACCATGGAAACACAGTCATCTTCTACAACATTGATTCACCAGTAAAACCCATGGACTTTGATCAATGACAGTGGATGGAGACACTTGTTTTTACATCTAGTTATTGATATCTTTGCTAAAAAAGTCACTTTCTCAGTAGTTTTCTCTGTTTTTGATATAATACCCCTCAACTTTAATCTGAGCTTTTATGAACATCTACATGATCAGTAAATTAAATTCAGGGAAATACATGGTTTACACTAAAAAAAATGCAAAACACAGAGGATAATATTATGATAAATGGTGAAAAATCACTTAAAGGTTACAGATGGAGAAAAAGGAATTTGGGAAGTGCCACAAAAGCAACACTGGGTCTTTATGGGTTAATCTATCCCCCATTTAGAGTCCCCGTTGGCCTCACCTGTCTATGCTGGACTTGGTGTCAGCGATTTTGTTGAGGCTGGAGACCTTGAAGCCGTAGGCGTTTCCTCTCTGGCCTTTGTTCATGAAGTTGCCGAAAGCCAGCACCACCTCCAGGATCTGAGTCAGCCGCTTGCTCCGAACCACCTCCTTGGAAGCATTCAGGATGGCTGTCGGGTTGAGGGAAAACGTAGAGAAAGAAGCAGCTGGAGAGATCATATATGGTGATGGATACGTGTACGCGTTGTGTAGTGGATCACTTAACCTTTAATATGACATAATAAACTGGCCTATTGCCTCTCCATTCTGTTATTCTCCTCAGCCTCCACTGACAAACATGCAAAGCAGAGACTCAACCCAACACTGCCTGAAGGTTCTCATCCTTTCCTTTACTTTTAACATCCTTCATAATGATTGATCAGTATTCCCCCAAACAACTGGGCAGCTCAGTGGGGAAACCCATCAAGTCCTTCCATCTATCTCTAAAACAGCAGGGGGAAGGGAATATTCTAAACCCAGTTCCACGCTGTCCGTTTCTTCCCCCTGAGAACAGACTTCTCTGGCAAAGTGCAGGTGCTTCCCCTCTCTCAGCAGAGAAAACCTCAGTGTGAATGTGAAAATCATTAACTAAATTCATATTGTTATTGTTAGAGTTCTTTTTGCTGTGATACCACATGGGAACCGTTCTTTTGGCGCCGCTGACGGTGTTCTGCTGGAGGCAGAAAAGCCTGGCGGCACACGGCACCATCTTCAATGTTCTATTGAACGTACTGGGTGGTCCAGGAATATATGGCCTCATCAAGAATATATGACAAAGTAACATGAATAATAAGATGGGATGAGAACTTTATTACAGGCACCGACGAACTGTGCGGTTCAGGAACATTTGGATGTGACGAAGATTCTGAAACTCACAGGATTACAAAACGCACTTTTCTTTCCATTCCTGGAAACCCGTGATGTTTTTCAGAGGATTATTTTAATTTGATCTCAGACTAGAATGGGTCAACTATCTGACAAAATGTTGCAGTACACATAGTAGCAAATTGGACACACAAATGATATGATTAGCTCATCAAAGCCCCGAAATGCATTCAGGCCTTTCCAGTAGCTCTGGCGCTAAAGGACATTGTGACAGCTCAGTGGCGACACACCCATGTGCACACGCGTGTTCCCACAGATGTTGATCACCCTCATTGGAAGCCGCTGGCTCTTTGAAGTGAGCAGTAATGTTTACGAGAAAGGCTCTTCCCTCTCAACACGGGCCAGCTTTCCAAAACAGCCTCCCTGGCAACCTGAAGGCTGGCTTACAGGAAAAAACTGGAGTGGGCCAATGCAGAGTGGGCCACCCGCCCTCACCGTGCACACACATGAGCAAGGGAAGAAATTAAGCACTGGCCAGAGTATTTGCAGACATGTTTAATATCTGAAACATGTTTTTGCTGTAGATGCATTGGTGTAAACCAGTGATTCTCAACTGGTGCGTCACAAACTCATTTTCAGTGGGTCATGGGCCTTTGTCTGCGCAAACAATAATGTTAATAAACCAATCCTGTGCTTTATTTTCTATGGAATTGAGTGCCTCCCATTCACACTCCCAAACTGTAGGCAGCGGTAATGTACTGTAATGCTAATTAACACCAGATAATTCAGAGCATAAAAGAAGATCCAAAAGATTCCATTCAAATCACAGTGAAACTCAAGTATGACAACAACTACATCTGATATGGTTTTACCAACATCAACAAAAACCTCAGTGTGTTTAATGCTTGAATAAATGACTGAATTAACTTTTCATTTTTAACTGAATGCACATTTTAGTTTTGGTTAAAAAGTATCTATTTTAGGGTTAAAGGGAATATTTCCATATTTCGCGTCACCACCTGCTGGTCAGTTTGGTTTATCATTAAACTTGTCTTCTGTGTTTACATACTGTGATATTCTGCATTAGGTTCAAAACACACCAAATTTTTATTATGTGAATTTGAGAAGTTTAATTGTTATCAGTTTAAGTCACTGCCTGTCATTGAGGGGTGAGAGTGGGTCCTGAAGCCAGACCAGTTGAGATCCACTGGTGTAAACAATACAGTAACGTGACCTTAAAATATGTTGTACTTTTTTTCTGTGTAACGTTGATCAGTGTTGAGTTTTAATCATTTTTGATAGAGAATGGAGTAGTGGCATAAACCAGGCTTTGGATATATTCTTATTACTAAAATCAGCTCATTGTTGCAGATTTTTGACAGTACGACTAGGAAATATGGTCAAACAATGTTCTTGATTATGTCAAATATGATACTTTTGACAACAAATATTTTTCTTGAGGCTGAGTTTTGGTCCTGATGGAAACCTGATAGTTATTTCTGTTTTTAAAGTATTCTTTTTGCAACTACAACTTGCCAAGCAGTGGATGAGAAAGCAGAATATTCAACATAAAACTGTCCTGTATGTGGAGCTGAAGAAAAAACAGCCCAAGAGAGCACACATTTATACAAAGGTAATAATAGAGTTTGCAATTTAATTATCATTTGAATGCATTTTATAGAGAATATTATTTTATCAGCCAAAATCATTGTTTAAAAAAAAAAAAAAAAAAAAAAGAACCGAATGAGAGTTTACTTCTGCTACTTCCACCTTTTATTGGTTCTTACAGGGTGCTTGCTCTTTATCCAAATAAAAATTCCTGACTTTTTCCAGACACTTCATAAATGTATGGATGAATGAATACATAATTTGCAGTTAATTATGTTTTACTGACAGAAATGTTTCAAAACCCATGAAAGTCACAAAAGTGCATCGGGGTGGCTGTGGCTCAGTTGGTAGAGCAATGACCAAAGGGTTGGTGGTTCGAATTCTGTCTCCAACTTTCCACATGTTGAAGTGTCCTTGGGCAAGACACTGAACCCTAAATTGCTCCCAGTAGGGCAGCTGCCACCAACTGGTGTGTGAATGGGTGTGATGTGAGAATGTAAAGCGCTTTGTATAAAATGTGCTATGTAAGTTCAGTCCATTTACCATAAATATCACACAAACAAGTGTCACTAGTATCGACCGTTAGTTATGTTTTCTCATGTATTTCTTATTTATCTTACAAGATTATGTGCCTTTGTACAGACTCTAAAATCAACTATGAGAGAAAGTTTTTCCCATACTATATTCAGACTTTCACACAAAATTCTAGACTTTTTAACGTCTGGAAAACAGAGTTTCAAACTTCCATACTTTTTAAGACTTTCAGAACCCGCACAAGCACCCTGTTCTTAACGTTTATGTCCTTACCTTCCACTTTTGGCTTGGTTTCAGCTAGACGCTCTGCAAACTTCTTCTTAAAGAAAAGAGCTTGCAGTCTTTGCTGGTAGTGGTCAATTCTGTTGCAGAAAAGACAGAAGCAGAAACAGGAGAAAGTTTAAAAAATAAGAAAAAAACTGTAGAACAAGTGAGTTCCATCCATCTGTAGGGAGTGAAAGTTCAAAGCCAGAAGTCACCCAGTCATCCAAAACTCCCTGACTCAGTTTTCACAGACCTTTTATCATCGAACAGGCTCCCACCAACCTGGAGAGTTGACAAATGGGTACGTTAAACTAGTCCAAAAGTTCACTTAGGGAGGGAGGGAAGGGGACATTTCAAAGAGGAACCAGGGATATTAAATGGTGAAAAAAGGAAATAAGAAAATCCCAGATGTATTCCTCAGACCAAAGGAGATGCAGTGAAAAGGAAGGAAACTGAATAGGGTAATATTTCACAAAAGGAAATGAAAAGGCTTAATTATCTTGTATAAACAGTTAAGGGGGCACATTCTGAGAAAAGATGGAGGGTAGAAGAAAAAAAAACAAAACATCCAGAGCTCACAGCTGATTTAAAAAGCCTCTGCTCTGTGGTGTGACTCCTCAAAGGGCAGCCATGATGTCTTTATTCGACTGAATGATGAATCACCCTGAAATTTAATTTTCTTTATCCCAGTCTCCCCTTAGTGTTTCACTAGCTCATTGTGTACGAGCAGCAGTGATTAAATCGATGAACAAATCTGAAGAAACATACTTTCCATTCTATACATCCTATAGCGCTTTATACTTCTATTCATTACATTTCAAAGGGAAATATTGTACTTTTTATACAACTAAATGTACTTAGTTACTTTTTAAATATTTAACACATACATCCAGACTTTTACATCCCCAGCGCAAGAAGTGATACCGCAGGTCATTCCTCCTCACAGCCACCAGACGATAAAACAGTTCACAGTGAGCACAATGTGCATTTGCAACCACAGTATTAATATGTAAATAACATTTAATTTTAATTCTATATTCATATAAATGTTTATATAAACACCACGTTTCTTATTTTTCTCTCATATTTAATTTTTCTTTTTCTCTGCACTTGCTTGTCGTATGTTGCTGCCGTTAACTGTGAAATTTCCCTACAAGTGGGATAAATAGGCATGTCTTATCTTACATGCTTCTATGGCACACATAAAAAGTTGTGGTAATTCATGAGCATTTCAGAGGCAGTGTTTTCACTTTGCTGAGGATCACTTTACCTGGTTTGCTCAACTTACAATCTGTATTATTACAAACATATAAACATATATTGAACAGTATGTGGTTTGTGTTTATCGATAATTCATGAGCATCTTGGAGGCAGTGTTTTCACGTCTGTTCTGTTGGCAAAAGGTGATGATATGATAGGAGGCAGTACTATACTGTTACTCTACCCTGTAGTATACGAACATCTGTATCAAAAACAAACCCTGAATCTAAAATTGATATTGACAAACTGCAACATTTATACTAGTCTGTTATGTATACACAGTATACACAGTGCTCAGCATAAATGAGTACACCCCCTTTGAAAAGAAGTAAGATTTTAATCAATATCTCAAAGAACACAACAACAATTTCAAAAA
>JAPQRP010000017.1:5715069-5730377 GCA_037367295.1 Apogon hyalosoma | reverse complement strand
TTATATCTCACTGAAAAGTTACTCTTTAGATGATTATGTCTTATTTTAAGTGTGATGAGATATTTGGACTAGAAATGAGAAAAATACACTTGGCAAGATTTACATTTTTTTCCAGCGTACCACTTTCACTTTTTGAACTCTTATAAATGCACTGTTTTTACCAAAGACTCAGACAGTAAAAAACTCGATGAGCACCTCTATCTTACTGTTGTCCTCCATACGTACATGTACATTTACTATAAACTGAACCCCACCTGCTCTAGCATATCTTTGGCCAGTTCTTCTCTCTCGTCCATCTCCAGGATCGCCCTCCTAATTTCTTCATTGCTCATTTTTAACCTGCAAAGAGAGAGAAAAAAGCCTGAAAGCTCTGCGGATTTGTTGTAATTAATTAAATTCATTGATTAAATGTACTTATTTGTTCCATTAGGAAAAAAAAAAAAACATAAGAGGGTTGTGAGAGACACCAATACTGGTCTGGCCCAGAGTGAAACCCGGGACCAGTGCCAGCTGTTTTTGGTGCATCTGATCAGCATTAAGTGTACTGGGCTGGGATCAATAACAGCATTGTTAGCCTGTGCATCAAAGCTTTATTGAACAAACGCTGACCCCATTTGGGTCTAGTTTGTACCCTGGGGTCATTTGCTATTGACACGAAGCAGAGTTCATTGACTGTGTTGCAGTTTTTTTCAGACTGAGGTCTCAGGAAGCCTGCTTATTGATTTGTAAAGATAGTGGGGGTAGGCCTCAAAATCTCCAAAGAGCTCTGGATTATTGCTGTTAGGAGACACCCAAATGGGGAACATATTGCTGGGGGGGGGGTCTTAAATGATGACAATTGATTCTAGTTCACATATAGTGTGGCTCAAAGGAACAGGGGAAATTAATATGTCTTTGCTGATTTTAGATACATTCATGTGGGAACTGTTAGGAGGAATGTTTAAAAATAAATAAACAGACAACAGCCCTTATTACTAATTTTTCCTTTACTTCATTTGTTTACAGTGTTATTTCCACAGGTTCCTACAAAATGAGAAATACAATAATAATTATAACAAAAGTTATATGACCTATATTTAGCTTGAATATTGATTGCTATGTGTAGTAACACATATCTCATATCTAAGAGTTTACCTTGTTTGTTTATATATAATTTTTTTTAACCTAAAAAAAATCATGACATTAAAAATGTAAGACATGCACTGTTTTTGTGAGGATGATTTCAGTGCTCATTAACATAGCTGACAATGTACAGTCACGGAAAAAATCATTAGACCACCCTTGTTTTCTTCAATTTCTTGTTCATTTTAATAGCTGGTACAACTAAAGGTACATTTATTTAGACAAATATAATGATATAATGACAAAAGTACCTGATAACAGTTTAATTTCAGAGCTTATATCTATCCATTTTCCATGTTTTCTTGATAACCAAAATCACCTCAGTTCTTACATCAATATCGATGGCACTGTACAGACAAAAACAGTGCTTTTATTCATTCCATGCTTTATTTTCTGTCTGTTTTAGTCTCATTATACACACAAGAGTTAGTACTTGATTGCATAACCATTGTTTTTGGTGACTTTTGATGGTCTAATAATTTTTTCCGCGACTGTATGTGAATTGTGGGTATTTTACTCCGCATCATGTCAGATGTCTGTTGGTAGTTACAGTAACAATGGTGAATGAATCTTCCTTCTGTCTGGTGCCTTTTAATCCATAAAACAGCATACTGAACAGCTAGGACATAAATGTCTTTTTTTCTTTATTATACTACTGAAATACATCCTTACTTTGAAAATGTTTTTTGTCATAAATAACTTTTCCCTCATTTAATTACACCAACAGATGCCCTCCTGTGTCCACTGAAATCACATTTCCTGTACCAGACATAAAAACAACCAGGCAGAGTGAGTTATATCTCTAAAACCCAAAGGCTGCTGTGTCACTGTGGACAATGTTCACAGAGTAATGATCACATCTAGAGATGAAAACCATGATGTTCATTCATTTTGGAAAATGTAATTATTGCCAGGACGTACTTTGAAAGCAGGATAACACAGTTCTGTGCACGTCTGCCGTCGATGACTGACAGCTCTTTGACCTTCCTTGTGCTGACGTAGATATCGTCCATAGAACCCGTCTCTTTCTGTGACAGACACAAACACAGAAACATGTTAACACCATCCCCCTGCAAAAACACAAAGCTCACATCTGGTTGACATCGTTATATTCTTTAGAGATGGCATGACCCTATCAAAACATTTAATAAAGTGTTAATTTGGAACAGATACTGATGGGAAAAAAAGTTTAAATGCTGCAGTGAAAATGGAACAAAAAGGCTGCATTCAAGTCACATTCTTGTGTTGGCCCTCGGTCAAGATCCTTGACCTGCTTTTGCCGTCATTCATAATGAATGTTAGGTGTCATGTTTCCTGTCTAAGAAGTCATAATGCAAACACCGGAACAAATTGTGGAAGGTGTATGAACCTATATCAAAAAGAGCTGTAAAAATGATTGCTGAAGGCTGAAATTCTATAGTAGATCTCTGGAGGGAAGAGCTTTTTTGGTGAGTCACCACTGAAACACAAAGCAGTCGGGCCTATAAAGTGCTCAGAGGAACAGGAAACTTGGTTCAAAAACGTGGTTCAGGCGACTCACATTTTTGTAATCTTCACACAAATGTAGTATTAAAAATCCACAAGGGGAAAGAAGAAATGTCTGAGAAACTGGTTGGGCCAACATGTTAAACATGTTCTATTTATGGTCCGAGTTGGTTTCCTGCTCGCCAGAGAACGTCCTTTTGGAGGCTGCTGGGTATGACGTATGTAAAACAGATGCGGCTTGTAAAGAAAGTGTAATTTTTCCATGCCCGCGTTGACCTACAGTGTCTGGCAGCAGAGTAAGGTTGGCACTGGGTTAGGGGGACAACTCCCATTCACTGGTCCTGCCTCAGCCCTCCATGCCCATCATGCGTTTACCAACTTGTTAACAGTATGTGCACTCACACCCATGTAACTGAAGACTACCCCCTTCATCTTTTATAACAGCTATTAAGTGGCAGTGGTAATTTTTTTTCTTAATTTTTGTCTTATTTTTTGTTGGCTTTCATGTGCAAGTGGCTGCACTTAAAAAGGCTCTTCTTGCTCAGCTTATGATGACGGATTATGACGATTAAGGCAGTGAAATGTTAAGATGCTAATAGAGGTAATCAACACAATAATAATAAGATAAAAATGAGTGTGCAAATTGATAATGAAGATTAATGTTGTTTTTACAGTACATCTGGGCTTTTTGGATCTCCACTAAATTAAGGGAACATGTCCAAGTCTACAACTTCATTTGTCAAACACACAATTAAGAATCATGTTGCATCATTAGAACAATCAGATTTGGTATTTGACATGATTTATAAGCACACAGTTATGCTTTTGTGCTTATTTACAATGAAAACATCTGTGTATGGGTAAATTGTAATGAATAAAGAAATGAGGAAAGACCCAAACAGTCAAACTTTAAACTGCAAAACAATGAACTCAAAAGCTGGGAGAAACTGCACAGCTCATGACCATTCTGTGTAGGTTTGTTCCTTTTTTCACACTTCTTGTTCTGTTCTCATTGCTTATCTTAAAAAATAGTGGTAAATGTAGCTTTTAGGCCAACACATCCCAGATCCATCTGATATAGTCCAAGTCCTTTAAAGGAACCAGCAGCAAATTTTCAATCCTCTACATACTATAACCAGAAACAAGTCACATTAACTCGCATTCATGATATAAGTATTGCCTCTTTGGCTGGCTGCTGCACCGCAGGACAGAGGTTGATAGTGCAATGAAGGTAAACATTTGGTGGAGAAGCTGGAAGACCTGTAACTCACCTGTTTGAAGGATTGGTTAGTGAGCAGGTCCTACCCAGGCAGTCGGAGAGAGTGCAGAGAGACACAAAAAAATTGAAAACACATGCAGAGATTAGCATTTCAAGCAGAAAAAAGTGGTGGCTAGAGCAAAGAACTACAACTATGCACACTACAAGCTGAAGCTGGAAAGCTTTCTGTGAGAAAAACAATGATCATCTACTGTCCAAGTCTTCAAGGGCTCATGAAACACTACTTTACTTTGAAATATAGTACCTCTGTGCTGCATAGGTGAACAGAGAAGAGTTTAACTACATTCTATTGTGGTGTCTGAGTTCCTTCAGCGGTCCCAATTGTTCTAATGTATTCTTTTGATTGCATCTACATGTGTCTTGACATGGAAAAACAAGAACATGAAAAATGAGTGTGGTAACTAATCCTACAGAGGGCAAATGTAAACAAAAGCCTTTTTTTTTTCTAAAAGAAAGACCAATGACAAGCCTAAAAAAGCAATTATACCGTGGATAAACACTGCATTATTGTCCAGTTGAATTGAATCTGACTCTTGCCAAATGGAACCAAGTTGTCAAAGCCAGGAAGATCTTGGTTTTTTTTATGTGGCTTTATCCATTGAGATCTGCATTTAACCATTGGCTTGTGCCAATAAAAACCTGCTTTGTATAAATAAATACCCACAGTATATCACTGTCAGCAGCAACCTCAAATGACCCATTACTTTTTAATAAAAGTCAGAAAAGAAAAGTTCGGCTTTTAGCAGGCAGTGAAGTACATCATAAAATCTACCTTATTCAACACTTACAAAGCCTCTATAGAGAATACAGGGTGTAAACGTCTTTCAATGAGCCTTGCTGTGAATACTAGAAACTAATTAGGGCATATTAACATTCCACTTAAAACCATTTGAGGCAGTAAAATATATCAATTTATACAATTGCACCAATATTATCACATGACAAGTGGTGTGTAATTAGTTTGTAGCACAGAGGAAAGTAATTGCTATGTACTGTATGGTGTCACCCAAATACATACAATTATCCTATTAGTTAGTCCCTGGCTCAACATGTTTTAGTCAATTGCTCCTTTATTTTACTCCAACAGCCTCAGTAAAACAGTTTCCTGTATCGTGACTCCTTGTGACTTCAATGTAATGACTGTTTCCTCTGTGTTTACCCTGAACCATGAGCCCGTGATGACCCAGTCAGTTCCACAGCTCTCATACAAATGCACTAAAGATACTACGGCAAAGCTTGAGCGCTGTGGCATCTCTACAATAAGGCTTTTAGTAGTGAACAGCTGCTGGTGTTAGCCTGGAGCTGGACCCTAAGGACTCTGGAGAGTTCTCTTAAAAGATCCCGGCCCTCAGTCCATCACACACACTTTCACTAATACACACACGCATTAAGACATCAAGGCCAATTTCATACTTTCAACAACACTGTGACAGTGAATATAATAACGATACAATGGGTTTCTGTTTTTACAGTCGTGGTTCTTGCCAACACAAGCGCACTTAAACACACTGAAGTGTTAGCCATAAAACTACATTTCAGAATACCGTAGAACAAATCCAAACCTGCTGCCTCTGATAGGCTGAAAACATCTTCTCTATGTCCTTGAGGTCGAGAATCTTGAAAGCTCGCAGGTCATCAATGTCATGCCAGATGGTGCCATTGATCATATTCTGAGGAGAGGAGAATATCAGGGTTGTTTTGGATATGATAGTCATGTTTGGGAAATTGAGTTTAATCTAATGCTGGACTATGCAACTAAATTCATTATTTACATTCTGCAAGTGTTAAATACATTCTGATTACTTTATATATATATATTATCACTTTATGAAGCCAAACACTTTCTATAATCACAGCCTTCAATATACATGACACAAAAACATAAATAATGTGATATAACATGATACTGGATCTTGTGGTATGCATTTTTGGTAATATTGCTTTGCACTAGTACAATAAATACTAACCCATAAAGACCCAAACAACCACCGGTGACAAAAACCATCTACTGATCTAAAATGTTTAATGACTTCTGATCCACTAATTTTTTCAATATATGTAAATAATTGGTGTAAAATGCAATTAGTCATCTTTTCATGGTCATCAGATATGACCCGTTTGAACATTCAGAGGCTCAGTAGTTACCGTGGAAACACAGTCATTTTCTACAACATTGATTCACCAGTAAAAACCATGGAGCTGGATCAATGACAGTTTCTTACATTCAGTTATTGATATCTTTGCTGAAAAAGTCACTTTTTCTTCAGTTTTCTGTGTTTCTGATTTAATAACCCTAGAATTTACTCTGAGCTTGTACGACCATCTACATGATCAGTAAATTAAATATCAAAATATACATGATTTTCACTGGAAAAATGCAAAATACAGAGGATAATATTATTCATAAATGGTGATAAATCATTTAAGAAAGGTTACATGTACAGGAAAATTCATTTGGGAGCAGTCACAAAAGTAGCACTGGGTCTTTAAGGGTTTAAAGTATTTGATTAATTCTATCAGGTGAATACTTATGCTTCTACCCAACCTTCTGAGTTCACTCACCTCTCCTATTTTAGACCAGTTAAAGGACTTCAGAGGATGAGACGGCTGAGGAATGGACTTGGAGCGCAGGGTGTTTGCTGAATTGAAGGAAGAGGGAATAGGAGGAGGCGGTGCTCCGAAAAGAGGCGGGGCTCCCGGTGGGGGAGGCGGTGCTCCAGGTGGCGGAGGCGGCGGCGGAGGAGGCGGACAGCTGATGGGTAACGGCGGAGGAGGCGGAGGAAAACCACCCATCATAGGTGGAGGAGGTGGCGCTGCAGGGCCGCCGGGAGGGGGAGGAGGCGGCGGGAAAGAGACGTTACCGGACTGTTGGGGAAAAAAAGACGAGATGAGTTTATAATATGCAAGACAAAGGGAAACAACATGAATGCTCTTGAAAATTGGGAAATATGCTTGTTTCTTGTGTGATTATCACTGTTAGCACACGACTGGAAGCATCCAACATTTTCAGAGTATTATTTCTGTCTTTAAAGTTTTTTCATTGTTTATATTAAACACATTCATAATACAATTCATAAACCAGTAACATATGTAACGACAGACAGACAGACAGACAGACAGATAGATAGATGGAAATTAAATGAAGAGATTTAAGTTGCAGGAGTTGGATTTGCGAGTGCACACCCTTCCTTCTGCAACCGTCTCCTCTCAGTCCAAATGAGCAGACAACATATGAATACACACCATTCAGTGACATCATGGAAAAGTGAAGCGCCTTCGCAAAACTTAGGAGTTGAGACACAGAGTAGTGACACATAATTACCAGACACTGAAGCTTTAAGTAAGAAAAAGTCTATCGTTAATCAATAATTTTAAGTTGGTCTTTGCTGCTTCATTATTGTGTACATTAAGTTGTTAGAACATGTATACAATATACTTCACTAAAGAAGACAACCCTCTCAGATTGTGGTATTTACCAAAGATTATAAAAGAATTCATTCTGTTCCTTGTTGCTTTTATTCTAACTTCACCAGATGCATCTTTTTTTTTTTTGTCTTTTCCTGGTGTTGCTTGTTGGTAATCAGCTTGACTGTGCAGCTGCCATTTCCTGCATATGAAGCATCAGCATCTTATTTTATATCAACATATGTCGTTCATACAAATAAGTAAATATGAAAGGAGCTGGAGTTAGAATTAAAAGCCGTCTCTGTAGTCAATTTGCTGTTAATATTTACTCCATGATCTTTAAGTAAGCTGAAAATGCAGAATTCAGTGATTAAACAACAAAAACCTAAACATAATATAAAGTTGTAATTCTACACAACATCATCTCACTGCCCCATAGATCATGTTGTATTTTACATGTATCCCAGTATAAATCCGTAGTGCTTACAGCTATGTCAGTGATGCGTGAAGACAGGTCCAGGACTTGTTCCCTGGCCGAGCGTAACTCTACACCCTCACGCTGGAGTTTGTCCTTCATCTTGTTCAGAGTCTTCATCATCTCCTCCTTCTCCTGAGTCTTGGTGTCACACTCCCGTTCCTTTCTCTCCAGTTTACCTAGCAGCTCTACATGATCTGGAAAAGACCAGAGGGAAAGGTTGTTCATGTAGTGTGGATGCAAGTGATGTAAACATAAGCAACAAAAATCAACACACAACAAAAAAAAAACAAAAAAACAGCATTTAAGAGGGAGATTAATAGAGATGAGGATAGTGTCAAACATGCATTAATTTGATGCATTTTCTTTTTCAACCTGCAGGGTGCAGTGTGTCAAACAATTTACAAGTCGTACCTTTCCTAAACTTTTCTGCCTGGTCTCGCCACTGTTTCACCTCATTTTCATTTACCAGCCTGTAAAAGAATGAGGAAAAAAATTAAACATCAAAACACAATTACACAGACAAATCGAGCAAAGTCCTGCACAAAGTCTTTGCTGGTAGGAGTCAGCTGCAGCCCAATCAAGGCAAGCCAGAACATTTTCCAGAAATGCAATCACTGGTTTGGAAATCCATTATCATTGACAATAATTTGAGGGTTCCTGTTTATAAAACTGATTCAAATTCACTGCCAGCATTGCCTGAATTGATGCAGTTTGCTCTTTTAAGCTGCATAGCACAACATTAATGCTGGATGGCTGATTAAATCAATTATATTCAGAGTTACAATATTTTGCACTTAGTTCAGTGAGAAGCGTAAGTTCAAACAGAGTTACTTTGTTGGTTTGTAATTAATTCAAAACTGAGTAATGTGAGAAACGGATATTTTTAATAGGAAGGAAATCAGAGAATGTGTAAGAGGGATGAGGGAGAATCAGAGGTCAACATATAAAGACTGAATAAAAGAAAAATAAATGAAATGGTCAAAGAGATATTGTGACAAAGATCAGAGTGAAACCTTGAGTATCGATGGTAGCTTTGGCTGGAGTTGAGAAAACAGACGTACACAATGAAATGAGCATGAAAAAAATACAAATGTTGGAAGAAAATACTGAGGTACGACTGCTCAACAGGATAAAGTAAGTTCATTGTAGTAATGATTCACACTTAGATGCTTGTAATCAGTTCACACTAGGAAATCCACAAGGCAGTTCAAAGGTAAACTGGTCATTAATCAGATTTGGAGTCTATGTTGGTCAATGTAAATGTCTGAACTTGATTATAAAATCAATACTGCTTTAATTACAGCTCAGAAATTGTTCCATGGATCCAACTCATTAGATTAAAAAAACATAATCACTTTATTGTTGACTAGTCAAATAAATACCTTCACATAGCTGTGGAAAAATGTAATTTGTACAGGAGTGTTAATTTTTACGTTAGGAACACGTGTGAGTAGTCAGAGCCGTCTTCATGGCGACCGCACATGATAAATGACTTTGTCTTCCAGTTGTTTTAACAGTTGTTTTAAGGTCCCCCTCTCCCGCTCTGAGCCGCTACGGCATGAGACATACGTTTTCACCCGTTAACCGTCAGGGCCTCCGGCACGCAGCCAACATAATGAGGAAATCTCACTTTATGCGTTCTTTTCCAGGCATAATTTACTCTAGGAGAGTTTATGGAAACACAACAAGGCTTTGGCACTAATGTAAAGTGAGCGATACATTTTGACCGCTGTGATAGAAGGAACAGTAATAGGCAGCTGGGCTTCGCTCTCTGTATTCCATGATGCTAACGTGCTGATTACACAAACAGTGGTGGCTGAATTAGTGAACGGGGCAGGAACGAGCAGGAGCCAAGGTTTACCACGCTACATGTTATATGGTGCTTTCACCGCACAGACTAAACACATTCATCACTGATCTGAAGGTTGGTTTAGAAGTCACAGAAATGTGGAGAGAGAGAAGAGAAAGAGTGAAAGAAAAAAATATCAGAAAGCGAAACTGAAGTCCATTGTTTGGGAAAAGCACACACCAAATATTGTGCATGGACACGCTCTGAATGCTGTCTTTTAACACTACCTTTTCTCAGCACACACGGCAGTCATTGGCTTCTGAGCACAAGCAAAAAATCAGTGAAAACAGACCACAAAACCCACCGAATGTCAGTGATCAACTGAAAACAATCTTCACTGACAATGTAAACTGTGCCCATGATGACATACAGAAAACATTCAAGTAATAAGGGTGAGTTTTACTTCATGAAATGGTTACGTCTTTCTGTTGTCTTCTACATGGAACAACGTGAGCGCCTCGCCGCACCTGAACATGGCTGACTTGGCTGACTCGACTGCTTAATGCGATTAGAGCAATTTCCTTTTGATCTCTGGCTTCCGCTTTCATGCCAATTCATGCTCAGAGCGTGGCTTCCTCCAATTCTACCCAGAACCCCCTGCTGCCACCTTCACTTCACCTCACCTTCCTGTGCAATTGCATTCTTCACTCCTACAACTGGCACAATAACTCATAAAATTACAAAAAAAAAAAAAAATTAGCCAGGATAATTCTGAGTCTGGTTTCCTTATGTCACTGCTCCACTGATGGGCTGATATAGAAGCCACTGAGTCAATTATATAAAGCACTTATCTGCTGTCTAGCCATGTCTTTATCAGTGATAAACACAGAATGTTGATATCAAACCTCTCTTTGATCTGATGCGATTTTAATTAGATTCACTAACCACTAGGATTTTCTCCAGAACTTACATTTTCAGTGGATAAAAGGGAAAGAAATATAGAGCCGTAAACAGACCCGACACTGTGCCATTCGCTCTTTTTTTTGTCTGTTTGTTGTGTTTTGTTTGATTGCTGTTGTAGTTCACTTTAATTGTTAATTTTTTGTTGTCTTCAAGGATGTATGTGTGTATTTATTTATTTTTCTAGTTGTCCATATAGTTGTGTAGATATGTATGTATACAGGGGCGGAGTGGGCCCGTTCTTCAGCCTGGGAGTTTCACACCCAAACCGCTGGCCCACTTTTTCCATGGAGGAGGAATCTGAATAAATGAAACAACTGGCTCCAGTGGCTTTTATTGGGTGTAAGATCAGGTATATGTTGGTAAGATAACAGAAAACATTTCACTTTAACAATATGTTAAATCTAAATCAGATACAGATTTATAAGATAAAGAATATAATAAAGATGAAAAAATATTTACCTTTGTACAGGAGCAATAAGTTGAAATTAAAATAATTTCAAATTAAAAGAGGTGGAGACTATACATACATAAATAATATCCTTCTCCGTCATATTCCTGCTCAGCAGGACTGTTTGCTTTGTTTACAGAACATACTGTGCATTTCGGTCATATTTCACAACATAATATACACTTTAATCTCAATCAGCCCTGAAGCTTAAATATAAATGTCACACTCCAAAAAGTACTAAGACGTTCAGATAGCAAATAGGTCAGCTAACAGCCAATGGACATTTGGCTCAACAGGTAGCGCATCAGACTGTAACTTGGAAGACCGGGGTTTAATTCCTGGCCAGAGGAGTTATTTTTTTCTGCAGATTTTCAAACGGGGGGTGGGTGGGGGCGGTAGGTAAATCTGCCAGGTTTACACTAAACTCTTCAGCAGCTTCACTTTTCTTTAACCTGGCCTTTTCAGCTCCACCTGCCCTCTTCCTACCCTCCATCACCACCGACTGACTTGCACTACCGCTCCAGAACACACGACTCGTGGGCCAAACCAACTTAAACATATGGGAGGGAACAATTCCCTCTGATATTAGAACCCATCGAATCTACTGCAATGTAGGGGCTGCGCTGTCAGATGAATGGAGAATGAATGCAAAAAGATTAGATAAGTAACACATAAGTGTCAAAATAATTTTTCACATCCAACTGACCCAAACTCGAGACTGACATGAGACGGCCCATTGGGAATCCTGCTGAATCTCCCGATTAGCCACTCTGCCATTGTATGTATGTGTATGTAAAAATTACAAGGGTTAACTATTTACAAAAGATCCAACGGAATTTATTTTCCATACAGTTTTATGTTGATTGGAAGCTAAAGGATAGACTGTCGCGTGGTGAAGGGGTGGAATTAAGTAAGTTATACTACCTCCACTCCTTTTTAAATATATGAATGAAGTTATATTTTATTTCAAGTTTTCATGGCTTTTTTTGCAATCAGTTTTATTTTTAAGGACTAAAGTTTGATTATTTTGTTTGTTTTGTTGCATATTTGAAATCAACTGAACTGAATTTGGTGTATGAACATCTGACATGACTTAAAAATGTTTTGATCCATATCAGAGTGAAATCACAGTGATCACGTTTCAGCCGCTGTGTGTGAATATAATATAAGAGATTTCACTTACATACGAATAATGTTCTTAACACTAAAGTTGTCCAGAGGAGCAACGTCGGGGTCCTCTCCTTTGTCGTCCTGAAGGACTAGCTGCTGGAGGATCCGGTCTAAAAGCTGCCAGTGCTGCAGGCTTCCACCACCACGCTTATCTGAAGGACAGGGGGGAAGGAGGGGGGTATTGAGAGATGAGACACGCTCATTTAGGTGAAGTGGTTATGCCTTTGACTTGTCCTTGAATCATACGTGGCTACTCACAGGGCATCTGTAGGCAGTGATGGAGGATGGAGAGGAGGTGTGGGTAGGAGTCTGTGTGGCTCAGCTTCTTCTTGATCAACTCAAACATGGCACCAGCACTCTTTGTATCTACATGGTTCTACAAAGAAGAAGAGGAACAACCCTTTAAATACTGCTTGAGTCTAACAACTTAGCCATTCGGAAAGTATTTTGAGACAATGTTTTTTTAACTCACCATATCAAATCTTTTGGCTAGTTCAGAGTCATCCTCATTCCGCACCATCTCAAAGAAGTCCAAATGTCTAAAGAGAGAGAAGATACAGAGTTTCAATCAGCTAGTTCAGTTATTCACAAAAACAGATAAAAAAAAAAAAAATAGTCCAATAGTAGAAAGCAGAACTGAGATTTGAGAAATGTGACATCCAGACAAGCCATGTAAAGCTTGAGAATAGGTACCCACACACTAAAAATATATATAGCAACACTTTATCGAAATTTGGAAAAAAACAAATGCATGTTAAATAGTAACATTTACAACCTCCCTGCCCCAACCCTGGAAGACTGGCATCATATTTCATCATCACATTTTACAACAAACTCCAAAATGATAGATTTGATAAAATATCTTTATGAACACCTCTCATTAAATGTTCTTGGTATCTTAGTTTTTCTGTACAAAACCTTCTTGAAAAATAAAATTCTAGAAAAAAAAACAACCTCCAAGACAGCTGAGATAAACAAAAGACTAAAATAAAACCTGCAGTTCACCTATAATGAACTAAACCCTAAATTACTGAAAGGGTTTAAGAATTATCTCTGTTTACATATAGTTTAAAAAGGAAAGATACAATAAATGTAGATCACAGTAAAATACATGTGGATTTCAAGTACAATAAGTTAAAATATTGGCATACAATGTGCAACTTCCAAACATTTTTATGTGATCTGTAGATATGAGTTATTATTATCTTTCATTCTTACCTATCCAACGTGGCATTCTCATGCTCTCGGAGCTTGTCGATGACCGGCTGGATGCCCAACATTAGAAATTCGTACCTTAGATGGAGGCGGAACTCCAGGTTGTCCTGTAAATAATAGGACAACAAAAGAAGATGACGAGCCTCTTATAAATGCATGATACCGTCACTGATGCTGCATTCCATTCTTCAAATTAAGACTAAAAACTCAAACCAAAATAGACTTTCACACAAGATCAGCTTTGTTTGTTTTAAACTATTTTAGGTTTTTCTTTTTGCTTTAGCTTTGCAACCTTGAGCTCGAGCAATGTTCATTGTGTCCCAGAATAAACTGATTTTTTAATACACAATGGTTTTGTAAATCATATCTGGTATGTATGTAAATCATACATACCATTTTTAATCCTCAAAATATCTGAAAAAGTAATACTGACATTAACACTAAATAAAAATGGAACTAAAACTAGGCAGATTTGCATAATAAAAGCAAAACAATTTCTTTACTCCAAAATTAAGCTGAAATTAAAAACCCAAACCAACACACTAAATTAAAATAAAACAACTATAATAAGTCTACCTCAAAACACAGGTCTAACCCACCCCCACAGTTATCTTGCTAACAGACAAACAAACCCCGATGAAAACATAACCTCCGCTGTTCCTTGGCAGATGTAATAAAGAGAATACAGATTGTAGAAGGTATTGCAATCTTGTATATAATCAAAACCCTCGTAATCTATGTTCAATAATAACACATATTGGCTCTGACCTCCCCAGCTCCAGCGTTGAGCACAGCATTGATGAAGGACATGATGGCTGTCTTTAGGTTGACCTCGTCTCTGTAGCGGCCTGTACTTCTGTCCAGCTCATTCAACAGTGTCTACATGATGGGGATAGATGGGAGAATTAGTCAGCCAGAATGTGTGAACCAAATCTTCATAAATGCAGCAGGGTCAAACATAAAAAGAACATGTCACTGAACTAATGTATAATCTACATTTATCACGTTCTAACATAACAGCGGCTGTACTTAGGTAACAAGGAGGTCACTGTTCTCGCCTCTCAGACCCTTCTCACTCCCTCTGCCGCTGACCTCCGGCATACCGCCGCAGCTTAATCATAACTCAAACCGACATGAAAAAGGCCTCATAAGTTCTGAATCACTCAGCTCTTGTGGTGTTAGCTTAGCCCGAGGTGGCATGATTTACCAATACCCCGGGGGGGATGTGTGAGATGTGGCTTGTTGACTCAGTCCTCATAGTCACTAAAGCCTCCATAACTCAGGACGTCCTCACCTGCCTTTAATATGGCCGACGTGTTGACTTAACCTGAGGCCGACAGTCTGAGGCGCTTCAGCATGAGTGTACAACTTATCGAAAATGAGCACGGGTTGTATTTTTGTTCTTCTATCATCTCTGTCTCCAGCAAAGGCTCCATGAGGCACGACCCACAGTTTTTGGAGTAGTAGTGTTAGCAGTTATGAGGATTTGTACTAGTTATGGGTAGTTTATACTAATAACAGCAATTCTAGTTTTTAACAATAGTACTTCAGTTTACTGTGCATCCGTTTGTCTCCCCCTATCTCTTTCTCTTCTTTTAACCCTCTCTCTTTAATCCCAACTGGTCCAGGCAGAGTCAGGGTCAGCTCCAAGTTTCTCCCTGTTAAAAGGAAGTTTTTCCTTCCACAGTCACCAAGTGTGGATTCTGTTGGTGTCTGTGAATTGGCTTACTAAGCCTTTATCGGGCATGTGACTAGTTTTGGTCATTTCTGCATACATTACAAGACAGTGACAGCAAAAGTTACAGTGAAGACAGTGAGTCAACATTCTCAGGTCCAATGTGGTCTACAGGGTCTGTAAGGTCCACCTCTGCGTGAATAGTGAGTGGACCTGCTTTGTTAGGTACCATGAAGTAATGGTACTAATGTAAGGAATGATGTTCAAAGGGATCATGTG
>JAPQRP010000017.1:5695570-5705905 GCA_037367295.1 Apogon hyalosoma | reverse complement strand
TTTTTAATTTCACAAAGTCTTGTTATATCGTCAAATAACACACTAAGGTTGACATTTTGAATTTCATAGTATTTCTATGAGGGCCCCTTAAAGGGTTAAAGATATTTTACCACAGAGTATAAGAAGGTAAGTTAAATTACTGTTGCCATTGTGTTCATTTCACAAGTGTGCAGTAACACTATGCAGGCCACATGATCAGAAGGTGTCATCTTGTGTTTTCAGTGGCCTATAATCAGCCTGTAAGTGAAAGTGACAGCAGTGGGTGGCCTGTTAACAATGTGCTGCTTTTCTGTGCTCTGCCTGGCACTCTGCATGGCCACCATGTGTTTGCATCCCGTGGTCTTACAGAGGGGGCCGAGGGCACAAGGGCACCTCTTTACTCCAAAACCCAGCTGCCTCTCTGAAATGCCAGAGGGAACAAGGGAGGGAAGGAGGGATGGAGGCCGTTTCAGGCAGCGATCCAAAGCCAAGCCGTGAATCAATGCTGAATACAGACACTGACTTGTCGTAGAAAATGTTGCCATAAAAGCATGTACATGCACACACAGAGGTGACACATGAATAGAAAGTGTAGGTGAAGCACATTAAAGTGAGCACATTAAACCATATGGTTTCCCTAGACATCTAAGCTGTCAGGCACCCATAGACACCCATTTGTCACAAACTTGGCAGGACATTAACACACCAGCCGGGCTTTCCCCTAACGCCCATATTCTGTGGGACACACCTGCTACCCAGATCACTGCAACAGTACTTAAAAACATCTGTGATCAACAGCAATAATTCACTCTGAGAATGGTACAGTTGCAGGTGCATTACTGAATAGTGTTGACTGATTCATTACAGACACCATTGATGAGTTTAATTAAGTACACTTAAATATAATACAAGAGTTAATGACTGCGGGAGAGCACGTTGAAAGACATAATGCTATAGAGGAAAGCATCCCTATTCATGTCAACACACAAAATTAGGATCTGTCTGTGCTAATGTGGATATTTTGCAAAACTAACATGTTCCTCTATATTTTGGCTTCTCATCTATTCATAAACAATGCTTTCAAAGTGAGGACTTTAAAAGCATGTGAGTAGGTATCCCTGGCCTTTCTGCTGTGTTGTGTAATGTAACGTGCAAGAATCATAAGCCATAATGGCAGTTCTACGAGCTACTGATTCCATTTGTTTGGCATTGTTCAACTTCACTTGTTTTTGCTGCTTAATTTCACCACTTGGCAAAAGCCTCTGCATTCTGACCTGGGTCCATCTGTGGTTTAAGTTCCCCCAGAAATAATGGTTTGTTTGAGCATTTACAGTTGATTTTGTGCATTCCTATTGTATATTCATCATGAAATACAGTATTGTAGGTATGCTCTAGATTCAGTTCACTGTTTGACTACAAGTTGTTGCTGGAAAATCACATTTGAGCCTCTCTAAACTGATTCTAGTCCTCTAAAATCCTACTTTCTTTCTTTTTACTTTTTGAATGTGCATAGCTCAGAAAAACTAAAATTACAGTCAGAAGAGCAAAATGTGAACAGTAAAGACAAGTAGTCATACAGCTGTGGTTTAATATTTCAGTACAACTTTCACTTCACTCTGGCTACTGATAAAAATGAAGTCCTTATTGTTGATACAGATCCCTTTTATTACCAAGCTTCAGCGCTCAGAGATGTGTTTTTTCAGTTGTGTGTTGGTAATATTGAATACCATGATGCGTCACTGCAATGGCAGGTATCAGCATCAACATTGCGGGAAACTATTACTAAGCTTTCCTGACAGTGAATGTCTGCAATATGTTTTTATTTTCCTTTCAGCTGGTATGTGACATTTATATTTTCCATCTGGAAAGGGTGAAAGAATCATCTGAGCATGTTTGGATGATTAATCAGGTATAAAGACAGTATTCCTAATGTTTCTGTTTCATTTTATTGTAAATCAAAGGGGTCCCTTAAACAAATCAGACCTTGCTGTTATTGCTTTAAATAACAGGGTAATATTTTGCAATATTTCAGTATTTCCTTAAAATAAAGCTGCAGTTTTTCAGTTAGTGAACATCATTATACAGCTTATGTAACATGACAAGACAGGGAAAGAAAAGCAGTGTCTACTGTTACAGACACTGAACACCCACTGCATTATGAATTTGAGTTAAAAGTCTCAAGGCAGTGGTATAGGACACCTTTGCCTCACACAAAAAAATATAGAAGAATATTGTGTAAAGGACCACTTGAGCAACGCAATATATTATTTTGCTGATTTAATGGTGAGTGACAGACTGTGACTGTAAATGATATTTGCTCCATTAACTTTAGTCCAATTCTGAGTCCAACTCCACCCACTGCATGATTCTGCAAAGTGGTAAAAGGTTAATAAAAGACTGAGAAAGGGACAGAAGATGTTCAGGGACATCTAGACGGGAGATGATCACAAGACACCTATGCAGAAAGTTTCCCTTTTGTTCAACTTTACCCCACCAAAATTAAAAAAAAAAAAAAAATCAATTTCACTTTAAGTGTAAGCTGAATTTAGGATATTTTCACCAGTTTACTGTGTCCTCTCCTAAAGAGAAACAACGCTCTTACCTACTCTTCAAACCCATCAAAGTTGCCTGACAACAACAGCAATTCTATGGCCATTTTAGTTGGTCAGCCTACTTGTACTACTATATTTAAACACATTAGCTCAGAGACAAAATGTCAAACTAACTAGTAAATCATTGCAGGAGTAAATTACAGAGTTTGATAGTAGTGGGTTTTTTTTTCTTCAAACAAATCTGATGGTTCTGTATAGAACTATGCACAGGGTTTGCAGTCTCTCTTTGAATTTTCTATTTAGGAAATTTTTTCATAACATTTAATCCCTAATGGTTATTTCAATGTCTTCAAGGTTGGCGGACTTGTAAAACAGGAAATAACATGTTGAGCCATTGTCATTTATGGTCTAAAAACACACTTCAGTGTTTAGTATCACTTTAAAAACAATATGCCAACTTTTGATGCATCTTTTTCTAAAGCATAAATTCAGATCATTACTTTTGGTGCATCGACTTGTTTACTTATCTGAATTCCATTAGTATTGGTATTAGTACTGGTCTCAAAAGTTTTTAGTTTTTGAATAAATAATTTAGAAATAACATGTAATACTTTAAATAATGGGAATATGACCAACTAATATGACTAAGTAAGAACTTTACTTAGGAGGCCAAATTCCTCCCATGTGACTAGACACTTCAGCATTGTTTTTTTTTTTTTTTACTGGTTTGCATATTCAGACATACAAAGACTCATACACACCAATGTTTGCCCATACTTTGCCTAAAATCACACACAACCCAGACGTGACCCAGACACTGAGGCGGTGTTGGCTTTTTGTCACTCTGCACATTACGTCCGTCACTTCATAGTTCCTCTTAGGAAAACTCAACACCCAGCTTTTATCCAGACCACTGCATCATGTAACTGGCTGATGGACAGCTACCAAAGAACTGCTGACAGGGAGAGGGAGGAGGTTTGCATTAGTGGACCGTCCAATGTCCTTGAATGTTACTTTGTGGGCGATAAGTGGCGCTGAACAGTCGCTGATGATCATGTCAGTGAAAGAGGAGTTCAGATGTTAAAGTGTCTTTCACTGGTCTTATTACAGTGAAAGGTTATTAAATGAGCTGCATCAGTTTATGCTTCCATGACAGGAGAGAGACTTCATGGAAAGTAAATCTTTACATAATTAAGAGCGCTTTACATGTGTAGTGTAGCGTAGTTAGTTAAACAGCAGGAATGCATGACTGAGTGAACAAAGAGCAACACAGAGCTCAGAAGAAGATCCCCTCACCTCATTGGCTGAGTTCGAAGTGCTGTCTTCAGATCCTCCACCACTTTGTTCCTCATTTCCATTTCCTCCTCATCGAATGCAAACAAGGTCTGCATCTGTGCAAATGTTGAGAAATAAAATGAAAATCAGTAAAAGATAAAAATAAAAAAATGTTATAAAGTGCCTCTGGCTAAAATACCCTCAAGCATGATTTTTCGCCTTTAATTAAAAGCTTTTCTTTGCGTAAAAGGGCAAAGTAACAAAATGTTCCTCTTAATATGGAAGCAATATGACAGGAGTCTTACTCACTAACTATATTTCATTCACTTTATGAGTGAATATGTTTGTTTCGATTAGTCCTAGCAACAGATAATCAGAGCCTCATTAGAAGGCTTATGTTTCAGGTGCAATAATCAAACACATCATGTGGTTTTCTCCCTTTCAAAGTAATTTTCCTTTTAATGAACTGTTTGATGCTATACAGTGTGCCAAAAAAGTCATGAGGGCAATTAGGTCCAATCAAGCTTACAACAAATAGGGCAAATCATAAATAAATACTTTGACCAGTGGGAGTGTTAATGCATTTCTGCATCACTTAAAGGCTTCCCTCAGCAACATCAAAGAGCTGCTGTGCTCCTATTAGTCAGGGCCACAGGGCTTCTGTTTAGCCTCTCCAGGCTTTATCCATGGCAGTTCTCTGCCAAGTGCTATGGTTCAAACAGCGTGTGTTTTTGCAGTGGAGTGACGTAATCACTATGGCTGCCTATTAATTTGCCTGACAGTAGTGCTCAAATGTGACCCTATTTTCCAATCTTTGAAGAACACACACAGGTCAAATTTTGGGGGAAATATTCCATTGGCAAGTAATACCTTTCTGGACCAACAATACCTAAATAGAGCTGTCCCATGTTTGACTACCGAACAACAGCTCTGGTCTGTCCAGTTGTGAGAGTGTTTAATCTAGAAACAGTGCAGTCAAAACATCCATCATGTCGACTTAGCCTCAAGTCCAGATGGTTCAGAGACCCTGTGCCAAGAAGTAAAAGCTCTGGCTCCTGTTTCTCTACACGAATATGTTCATAGTCAATGGGAAGTTGGACACAACAAGTGTTGGGGGGTGGTGGTGGTGGGGGTGAATGATTTGGTCGTGCTGTGAGCCAGTTCACCGTGTCAATGAGTCTAGCCAAATGGCTCCTTCCTACATCTGCTATTTGTAAGCTCACACTAACCTGTGGCCAACATGCACATAAGGATACCATTATAGACAGTTGGTAAACCAGCAGAAGGTACCTCCCTAATTCTCTATTATGGGAAGTGCCCCCCAGAGTCAGAACTATGCCTTCAAGCTATTCGTCAGTGTATTGTTAACTGAGTGAGTGATGAGTGCAGCTCATCAAAATCTTAATTTCCACCATGTGGGTCAATGATGTGCCAAGAAATAAAGAATGGAGCAAACTACTTTACTTAGACAGAGGTACCAACGTATTTAACATGACAAAATGCTAGCACACACATATCTAATGTCAATAATATTTGTTGGTGATGCAAAAGAAAGAAAGACATGCTAAGCATTGCTATCTTCCATCTTCACTACAATGTGAGGTTGCTGAATATCTCAGGGGTCTTTCTGTTCCCTTTGTTGCTACAGCATTTTTAAAGCCACCAATGAAAAGAAAAAGACCAGTGATAGCATTAGCTTTTTGCAATCTGGTTGCCCATCACTAGCTACCCTGTAGAACTAAAATAAATAGAACTTCAAGTCATTGGGAATTTGTTTCCGCTTTTCTCAAGTATCACTAAAAGCTATGGTAACACTTCTCATCTGACTGAAAATACCCTTTTCATGCTTTTGTCTTGCTAATGCAGGAAAAGTGCAGGTATTACGGATAAGATTAATGATGGCTCTGCACTATTTCTGTGTCCCCATCATACTTAACATAATTAGTGGACAGGGGAACCAGGACATCATCCTTTGGTTTCTGAATTGCAGTTTTGAAGCTGCAGTTGACAAGCTACAGGACCCCATGAGGTTAGAGATGAGCTAATGCTAAGTGCTAGTTTACAGACTCAGTAAAATGGTAAACTTCAATGTATTATATGATTTTACAAAGTCATTTTATAGTCTTGCTAGTGGAATGTATAAATAGCTACTGTGTAACTGTTTGTCAGGGGGAAAAAAGTGGTTTATTAAATAAACCAAAACACTGAAAGTCCAAGTCAGCTGGTGAGCAAGCCGTCACACACACCTGTCAATCAAAACCCAACACAGCAGGCATCAGAGCCTTCTATTGACCCTGAGATCTTATTAACAGAGGAAAAACTGATCATTTATTAGAGGGTCCAAATACAATTGATCCCACTAGAATCACAAGTAGAAAAAAAATAATTGAAATTATAAGTAATAGTATTTAGAGTGGAATTCAACTGTGGGAGTCAGGGTGTTTTGGAGCCAAACCCTGGGGCCACCAATAGTATAACAACTTTATGATACATCAGCATTGAAACAGATTCTCCTAAATGTAATGTAACAATTGTTAATGCTATTAATTTGATTTTGTGCATTTTATATATCAACAACTCAAACATCTCCTTTGAAATGGGTTTTTCATCATAAGAATAGCCTCACAAATTCTGGTTTTGATGTAAAAATGATTAAGAGCTTAAAAAAGGGCCTGGGATATAAAAAATAATCAGCTGCCGAGTTTAATAAATCATTTTTTTACAGCAGTAACACTAAAATAGAACACAGTTCTTGGCAAAATTAAGACACCCTTCTCGTTGCCTTTGAGTCAAAGCTCCTTTCTCTTAGTGTCGATCTCCACAGTTCTGGCCAGGTGCAGGCGCTCAAGTTCAGAACACTTGCTTGGACACAGCAGGGCTACAGAAACTCATGTCAGAGTCACGAGGATGTTTGAGTTATCACCCTGCAGCCAATGAACAAGCTCAAGGCTCTGACACGATTTTATGAATGAACATCAAGACACACAGTACAGTAATGTCTGCGGGCGGCAAAGTGAAAATGAGCTCATCCAATAACTCAGCTACTGTGGAAAGGCCGTCCCTGGTAAGCTCACCCAGGAGCCAAGACATGAAGTCATAGACAGTGCAAAGCACCTCCAAAACTTAAAACGCTCTACTTGTCAAATGCTGTCTGGGGCACGGCAGTGGAGAAAATGGAAGATTCAGGAAAGGGATGAAATCAGTCATTACTACGGTGAATAAGGCAGACTTGGCTCATGTGGGGATTGAACAAAAGACTGATTATTCTACAAAAAGACAGCAAGAATATGCTCAAAGGGGTCATATTTTGCTTTATTAGTCTTTGGTACTTTTATTTGTGTATTTGGGGACCCTAATAGTTCAAAAAGGTTGAATTTGAAACCTCCAGGTGCTGCAAAGTTATCTTTATAATTCATAATATATAATTTGTTGCTTCTATAACTAGTTAGGTCTACGTCACAACATTCGTCCAAGTACGACATAATTGTTTGTCAGCGGCAGCAGTTGTAGCCCATACTGAAAATATGCCCAATTTCAAACCGATTACCTAAAATGTTCAGTTGCTGGTTGTATTAATGAACACAAGTGGCTGAATGGGACAGAGAAGCAAAGTCAACAACCTGGAGGGGGTGGGGTCATATGCATTTAAAGGGCCAGCACTCAAAACGATCTTTCTGGTGTCAATCAGAAATAGGGTTGAAGATGGACCTGTGGAGCTTCATTACTGAAGAATTCAGACCCAAGCAGAGCATTTTACAGTTTATGTAGACCACCAGAATTCCATTTAAAAAAAAGCAAAATACTGCTTCTTTAATAGATTATTTAATCTATTATAGAATCATACAATCTTAATTTTCCTCAAACTAGGGAAAAACAGGGATATAATTATGATCAATTTCATAATTTTAGAGGATCTAATTACACAAACGGAATGCAATATGCATGATTATGTTTTCAGAGAGGAAGAAGTAGAGGAATTCTTGTCTTTTTGTTACCATAGAATATGTACAGATGGGGTGAGTTGCTTTGTATAGTTACGGTGCCACGTTTCTAAAGTACCTTAAAATGGATGTCTTCTTTTTCTATTTCATTACTCTCATCTACTATGTCAGTGAGTGGATCAGATTAATATTCACTTAACTGAAGAGGCCAAAACAGACAAAAACAGGTTTTTTTAGTGGCCACTCCAGGGGACGTTGAGTGCCATCTGCAAAAAATTGGTTTTCAGTATTTCCTGCAACTCTCTGCACTTCAGGCTTTCTTGAAAATGTTAGTGAACAGCTGGAGAAAAGCGGGAATATTTCATCATGTTGTCTCCATTTTAGACTTATTTCCGAACATTTTTAAGACTATATAGCTCACTTGCCGATACTCCAGGTGCTGTCGTGAAAAAGGTAAAAGATGAGCTGAAACATAACTCTGACAGTGTGCTTGACACCTAATAGTGCAGAGGCTCTGCTGGTGGAGTTAAAATTCTTGACAACTTACAAATCAGCACTTTCTCTCGACAACACTTAAAATACTGTGTACGCATTTGAGTGTGTGTTTGTGTGTCCCCTGACTGAGAACAACAGTAAAATGGTTTCTCCAGACTTCAACGCGAAGCCCAGGTACTGCACCGTGCAGAAGTAGCTCGTCCTCATCTCCCGAGTGAAGCCAGTAAACAAAAACAGCTGTAAAAATAGCAACCTTCAACATGAATTGTTGCTATAGGCATATTCGCCAGAAAAACAAACAACATGGCAATAAACAGATATTAAATGCCATTACTTCTTGGCTCTGTGGTTATGATGATCTGCTTAAGTTATGGGTGAGCTTATGTTATCCGAACGATGTCTTGGAAAGACTTGTCAACTTGTAATTTGCCTGTTTGGCCAGATGGAAAAATCTATAATTCAATCAATAATCAACATCAGTAAGTGAAAAAAAAGGTCAATTACTGAGATGAAATGCACATATGGAATTGCCAGACTATACCTCAGGCGCTGACTTGATAGTCTCTACATTTCATCCTTACACGTCGTCCTTCAGGAGGCCCTTATAAAATCATATTTTATGATGCTCAAACATTTGGGAGCCAACTTGCCGTCCACATAAGGACTTGGGGTTAAAGGTCACTGTCACTAACAATGTCAGCGGCCCCGAATGTGTATGTAGAAACAAATAATACTCTCATAGCAGTGCTTATGTCTTAAATGATCCTGAGGTCATGGTAGAAGACAGTTTTGTGATGGTATCAAGCTGTTTTTATTGGCAGCTATTCTGGCTCAAAATAATGAATATCGTCGTGCTGGCTTTGCCTCATGTCTCCGACAGTCATTCCCACTGACTGAACTGCTGAGCATGTAAATGGCCTGTTTGTCATCTTGGTGTGTGTGAATGCTGGGGTCACAGCAAAGGAATGTGGTCATGCGAATATAACAAGCAGTCAGCAGGGAGACGATAAAAAAGCGAGCCAAAAGGGAAGTCTGAGAAAGCTTGACTTAACAAACAGTGACCTCTGAGGAGTGGTACTCAGACATAAGTAAGTGAACTAAAGGATGTAGGAATAGCAGATTAAAGTTAGTGAAGAATTTAGGCTCATTTATGGAATTTAGGTGGGTGTTCAGAGCTTGAGTTTGACTTACAGCAGCCATGGAGTTGATGCGGTCAATGTAGTAGTCAGGCCAACTGGTGGCCAGCTTGTTGGGGTCCTCTTGCTCCTGTGGATTGAAAAAGACAAAAAGGCTTTATAATTCTCAAAAAGGGTTTCAGTATGGCTCTGCTTGTATGTTAAGACACTAAACATGCATAGACTGTATATAATGATGGACATCAGATATGATAGCTCCTGATCCCAAAACCCAGACTACATTTACATGTAAATAATGTTCCAGTTTTCACCCTTATTTTAAAGAGACAAAATTCCTAATAAGCGGTGTTGATGGCTAATGCAGGTGAATATTCAGCCATGCATAACCTAATTAAAAATAATGTTTTTAAAGCCTACTGGAAAAGGTCGGCTTCTCTAGATTCGCTTATATGCATAAACCTGTTAGTATCCACTGTCATATTGTTTAAAGGGGTCATATTTTGCTAAACCCACTTTTATTAGTCTTTGGTTCATTTATTTGTATATTTGAACCCTAATAGGTCATAAAGTTTGAATTTGAACCCTCCAGGTGCTACAAAGCTATCTTTATATTAATTTTGGCAAAAATCGAGTAGATTTTAACAACCTGTTTTAATTCCTGCTTAATTTGTTACGTCTATAACCAGTTACAGCACAACATTTGCACATATAAGGTCAAGACTTCCGACAAAGTACAACATAATTGTTTATCAGCAGCAGCAGTAGTTGTAGTCCACACTGACTATATGTCCAGACTTCAAACCGATTACCTAAAATGTTCAGTTGTTGGTTGAATGGGACAGAGATGCATTGCAAACAACCTGGAGGGGGCGGGGCTTACAGTGGCTCATGTGCATTTAAAGGGCCAGCGCTTAAAATGACCTTTCTGGTGTCATTACTCAGAAATAGGGTTGAAGA
>JAPQRP010000017.1:5650696-5694779 GCA_037367295.1 Apogon hyalosoma | reverse complement strand
TTACAGTTTATGTAGACCACAGGGAAATGTTTGAAAATGCATAATTCCATTTAAAAACAGCAAAATATTACTCCTTTAACAGTTGCCATGTTTCTTCTTCCAACCAGAAATGTGGATTTTTCTTTGGATTCATCCATTTCTACTAGAGAGGATTTCAACTCCACTCCAGCTGACTGTAAACAGGAGCCATGTGTGGCAGCCTGTAGTCAAACACGCACATTTCTAAATGCACTTCATACATGTCCAGTGAATCCTCATAAAACATATCCCACATGCCCTGTTTGGAAAATGCTCCATTAAGAAAAAGACAATTCAGAGCATCCTAACAGATTATTCACTTTAGATGACTCATTATATTCAGAGTATTAGTGGAATAATAGTGTGTGTGTAAACAAAGTCATTGTGGTTACGGGACTGTGGACCATTTTGCAACCAGTGCATAGTAGAGATAAAGGAGTAGAACATGGAGAAGAAGCTGAATACAAAACAGCAGGAGGATTTTCTGATATAAATTTTTAGTGGGATCCAAATTCCACTGACATTACGAGGGCAGGGTTCAAGAATGACGCTACAAACAGCAACTAGGGGACGATCAAGATATTTTGGCTTCACTTTTAGAAAGCTGCTATGTCATTCATCTTTTATGTACAAGAGGGGTTGAAATCCACATTTTAAATTCTGAACAAAAGGTAGTGCAGTTGTCTACTAGAGGCGAGATGAGGCCGCTGGGACAAAGTTAACATTTTTAACTGAACACTTAAGTTCATGGAAGCATCAAAAACAATGTGTATTTTGTTCAACCCCATAGTAGGATGTGAAAAACAAAGGATGTTAAAACAGTACTGACTTAGTTTTGGTTAATTTCTATAAAGATCATTTTGATACTACTTTAATCCCTCGGTTTCTTTCATCCCTTCACTTCTACCTTTACTTTCTACCTCAGTGTGCCTCTGAAATCTAAATGGATCAGGCACTCCAGTCCATAATAATTGGGTCACAACATCTCCGACTACTCACTTAGCTTTTATTGCACAGAGAAGGAGAAAGAAAGAAAAGAGAGGAACTGCCTCGAGAAACAAAGTGCACTTCGCATTAGTTTTCAAATAGGTCTGTCTGAGATCAATTTGTCCTGGCCAATCCTAGGAAGCGCAATGCCACAAGCAACCAAGGCACAGGGGAATACAGAGAGCATGTTCCATGTTCACATCTGGTCTTGTTTAGCCTGGGATTAGAGCACTGGGGGAACGCTGTTGTTCTTGTTACTGTGTGCACGTCAACGAAAGTTGGAAAGTGTTGTGTGCCACATTAAGGCGTAATTTGATAGTTTTGTAAGATAAGAGTTACAATAATTCTTTGCCAGTTCTTTTAATCTCAGAATGTAGTTTCTGATGAAACAGCACATTGTAACAAATGCACTTGATTGATTCTTTCTTTTACGATTCTCTTCCTAAATGCAGTAAAAACTTGACAAAATAATTAACCTTAAGATTGTGTATGCAGTTGTCATCAGGGGCAGACTAAGCCTAGAAATCTCCACTTTTCATTTACAACTATAATCATGCAGCTGCAAGAGCTCATCAACTCCTCCTTGATATGGAAAATCAATATTTCATGCCTCTCAAATCCCCTCATTTCCAAAATATTGCTCTAATATTTGTGATGTGGCACTGTACAGCAAAAACCTAATTACCTTTTCTAGTATTAAGCGAGTGAAACTCTATTCAGAAATAACCTTGAACTGACTGCCCCTGGAAAGGAAACCTAATTATCATCTCCAGTAATTCAACAACTACAAGTCTGGACATAAAAATTCACTGCACAAACACAAATCCATACACGCTGAGGCAGGGCCATGCGGCTTCAGCGTAGATTTTGGGGTTGGTCAGTGTGGCTTTCAGCACTCATAATGACCACTGTTTGTGATCTGCAACACCTGGTGCCAGCATTCAAGCTCTAACTAAAGAGCTGGAATAAAACTAAAACAATGGACCTCACTGTGCTACCGAGCTAGTGTTTTCACGCTGGCCGCCGTTTTTCACTATACTGCAGACACACTCAGGACATGATGCCAGACAGATCCTGATGCTAAGATTAACAACTTAACTGCTTCACTCTGGCCCTTTAGCCCAATTACAGCACAGACCCACCCTCCCAAACATGTCAAGTCCAACGCAACATTTACTCTGGCAGTTTCACGAGCCGGAATAAAAGGCTGTAATTTTCCTCTTGTTTTCAGGACAAATGAAAAAATTATTACTACACGAGGTTTGTTTTTCGGGGTTGGAGTCCTATCAATGTGTTTACTTTATGAATGTTCACCCTTTTGATCAGAATTCTGTAGCTGAAATGTCTAGACCAGTTTGCTGTTATCTTCATCAACCATTTTTGACTTAATTACAGTTGATGACTGATATTAAAATCTTCAGGTAAGATACCAGATTCCATACAGCGGTGCTTCTTGTAAATGAAAAATGTAGACAGCATGCACTGCCTATGGAGAAAAGGTATTTGAAAGATTGTACATTTGTTTAAAGGATCTGACCCACATTTTATATTTATATACAGTCTATATACTGAGCATTTTTCTGCTTATGGTCGTCTTCTAAGCAAAAACATTCCAGTTGCATGCCCTGCTGCGACAGTTTTAAGGTCAGTCCCGTCGTTCTATTACAGCAATTACACACTTACAGTGCACTGTACATTCCTCATGTCTGGGGACATTAAATATGATTTACAATCAGGGTTGCAGCAAAGCAGGACAGGAATCCCCAGCAGTATATCAGGTATATTTCTGTAAGGTGTTACAACCATCTGTTGAAGGATATATTCTTTCAATGAAGACCAAAACACCCAGTGAAAGCCAGAGTGCAAGAATATTTCACTATGTTTTTGGCAGGCTATTGTGTTTGCAGAGGCACCTGTTAAAAGAGGAGATGAAATTACATATTTCAGCTCCCTGCTGTCATGCAACACTCCATTTCACGGATTTCAAATCTCTGAAAAGTTTTCACTGACAAATATAATTGAGTTCACAGATTGTAAAAACGTAACATGCATCCTTTCATGTCACAAGTCAGGAGCAACAGGGGGTGGAAAGCACAAAGAGTCTGTTTTAATGATGAGCAAGAGAGTGGGAGGTAAAGAGAAATAAGACCTACACAACACTCAGAGCTGATAGGTTCCTTCTTAATTCAGCATGTGCTATTTCATGATCCTTTTGCACATATAAACGCATATATTACTATTAATGTGTTCTGCAGAACACAGCATGTAATGCAGATCTAAGGGCAGCATACTTCTCTGTAGGATCTTGGCTTGGTCGTTGGTTAGAGTAGCCAAGAGCTCTGGATCCTAAACAGGCCATGGTCTATGCATTGCCTCTCAGCAACATGCTAACATGTTTCTTTGAGATCTCCAGTTTCTTTGGAGATGCTTGTCAGCCTCCTCACAATCTGTTCCCATGTGCTCAGAGAGGCCCAGGGGGACCCTGGCTCTAATGTGGGGACTCTTGAGGGCTGTTTAAGCCTATGACAGCACCAGCAAGCAGCACAGTATAGTCCCAGCTAAGGAAGTGTATGTATGCTAGTGTTGTTCCAAATTAAGGTACATGTCCACAAAGGAAATTCTAAATTTTGTACCCAAAGTCATTGATTCTGTTTAAGATATAAAGCATATGATCAAGTGGAAAACGTCAGAGGTGGGTAATCCCAGGTTCATCAAGTCAAAGTCCTGCCATGTATTAGTTCCAACCTGTTCACTGAACCAGCCCAACTCATCATCCAGGTAGATGGATAATTAGTGGCATCACCTGTGTTAAGTGAACAAGTACTTTTGCATATTTAAGATTTTGAAAGGACAGAACATTTTTCACAGCAGCATTGTGCATTTTAGGAAGAGTAAAATATTTATGCACCATTGCGCTTTTCTACAGCATATTAAAAATCCACATCATAAAACAAGATAGAGAACAACCAAGCATTAAATTATACTTTCTGAAAGTTATATCAATAAACACTAGTTCAGTAATTAATATCTGTTCATCCAACTCTGGTAAAACACTAATGCATATATAAAGGATATGTAGTAATGCTTAGATGCCAATCTGGTGCCTCCACTTCCTTGGAAATCCACAGACCGTGCAGCTACTAAAAAAAATTGTTTTACAGCAAGACACTGGACAGAGACGGTACTTGTCAATGACATTTTTACAACTCTATATTCACTGCTCGATCTGCCATCTTTAAATGCTCCTTTCTGCAGAGGTACTGTCCAACATTCCAAAGAACTAATCCTTCTGCAGGGAATATTTATCTATGGAAGCTGGGATATAAAATCTCACCTAGAGAGGCAGGAAATGGACAGGATATTGAATTCTGGAAGGTTATGTAATGATTGCTGTCTCCTACAGGTAGCTAACACTGCACGAGGTTGAGCACATGTTCAGGCAGAATGTTTGGGTGAGGTCACATTAGTGATGGAGATAAAGCACATGTGCGTAATAACTGAAGACTGCTGCCACTTTGCTCAAGGGCTATGTGCATATGGTACATGGGCCAGTTTGTGTTAAAGGTGCACTGCGTGGGGTTTATGTTGGCGTCTGTTTTGTGCTATGAGCCTGACGTTTGTTGACAACAGAAAGCATTTAAACCAAATATCAAAAATTGATCTAATATTAGAACGTTTGCAAAAATTAAATGTTGTCTTCACTTTCAAATATATTTTTTGATGCTTATTATTGTGTACATATGACCTTAAATAACACAATGTATTTCCAGTGACTTTAAATGCAGTATGTTGAAGGTATATATATATTAAATGAGGATAAAGTTCAGAGAATTTGCACAAGAAATCCTCAAGAGACACAAAATCCTTCTTTCAGAGAAAATGAGGACAGTAGATCATTGATCAGTGCAAGTTTTGTCAGTCCCTTGACACTGATAAATGGTCATATTGTGCGATTACTGGCTGCAACCACAGTGTGTGTCAGTGCAGCACTGCTAATAGGAGTCAGGAGACTCTGTTTGGCTCCAAGCGCAGAGCAATTATTAGAAGGTATTAGATGTAACATCATGTTCTCTACCTGCAGGCTGCTGGACACGAGTCATCATTGCAAAAACAAGTATAAACACACGAACGTATAAACACACAGATACACACAGGTCGGGAATGCATGTACACTCATACAGGGAATCTGTGTTTGGATTATACGTTAAATGACCGTCTCTTCATTTTCACACTTGACTAAATGTGAAACCCATACTACATTCTCATATCCAGACAACCAGGACCCCTGGCTGTGGCTGACTGGGTGGCTGAGATCAGGTGAAGATACGGCTGAGTTATATAAAGCCCCAAGGTCCTGACAAGATGTTCTAGTTAGTCATGGTACAACAGAGGCCATATTTACACTAATTCCACCGCTGACTCACATCAGCCAGAGACTGTAAGTATACAAGTGTCTGAAAAACAAGCTAAATATTTAATGTGGCAACAAGCAAGATCAACAAAGTTATCATTTTAGCAATAAGAAAGCCTAAATTGACAAGCAGAAGTAGGCACTGACTTGTTGCGTGGCTTCATATTTGTGTGAGAAATCTGTTTAAAGCTGCAGTATTGTTGTTTTAGAATCCTAAACCCCATTTGCACTGGCCTAGTACTACCTGTGAAACTCAGCTAACTTGCCATAATTGCAGGGATCATCTGTGATCTTAATCCCATGCAAACTGGCTGATTTGTAAAGTTAAAATTCCACTGAAAATGGCCTAGCCTATTTCAGTAAACACACAGGTCCTCTAATAATGTTAGTCCTGTTTGAATCAACATCTCTGTGATTTGGCAGAATTTGCTATTTTTTTTGTTTCCTCCATGCATTTATTCTGTCTATTTCTTGGTCAAAGCAATGGGGGTTGTGCCAGTGATGATAAGTGAAAGTTTTTAAAGTGTATTGGGTGGAAATTCAAATATAGAATGTGCCATAAAACATGGATATTCACTGAAAGAGCAACCTTAAAACCCTCTGAAAAGTGACATGTCAAGACAATGAAATGCATAACATGCATCACAACTATAGTAATGAATATTTTTTCTGTCTTTCAACAAAAGAATAATTTTCAGGGAAAAATATCAGTAAATTCAACTAAAAAACAAACTTATCCCATGTCAATATGCTGCAATAAACACAGACATGGGTGGCTCATTTCCAAATCACAACAGATACCCAGATTTTACTAATCCTGTGCAACTTGGGCTCCAAGGTCTAGATCACAGGTGTCAAACATACAGCCTATGGGCCAAAACTGGCCTACCAAAGGGTCCAAATCTGGCCTCTGGGATAAATTTGTGAAATGCAAAAATTACACTGAAGATATTAACAATCATTTTAGTTCACATTCAGAACAATTCAATCTCAAGTGGGTCAGTCAGAAAAATACTCTCACGATAACCTATAAATAATGACAACTCCAAATGTTTTATTTGTTTTAGTGTAAAAAAGCAAAATAGCATGAAAATGTTTACATTTACAAATTATCCTTTCACAAAAAATGTGAATAACATAAACAAATATGAAAAACTAGAAATGTCTTCAGAGAAGTAAGTGCAATTTTAATAATATTCTGTTTGTTATTAAATGTTTTGTGCAGTTGTAGATCCACTTTGATCTGTCAGTTAAATGTCTGTTTTAATGTCTAATTTCTGTTTGGTCATAGCTGTTAATGTTATCCACATTTTTAATGATAGGTTAATTGGTTAATTTAAATTGTCCATAGGTGTGAATATGAGAGTGATTGGTTGTTTGTCTCTACGTGTCAGCCCTGCGATGAACTGGTGACATGTCCAGGGTGTACCCCGCCTTCGCCCATAAGTAGCTGGGATAGGCTCCAGCGACCCCAGTGACCCAAGTGAGGATAAAGCGAATTCAGATAATAAATGAATAATTTAACTTTTTTCGCTGTAAATCATAAAGACAAGTTTGGATTTGACAATATTCATATATAATCGTGTTATTATTTCACTGGTCTGGTCTACATCAGATCATATTGGGCTGTAAGTGGCCCCTGAAGTTAAATGACTTTGACACCCCTTGTATAAATCAACAGATTTATTCATCTTTAGTTACTTTTTTTTATAATTTTGTTTTACCAAATTAGAGTGAGGACATTTTGGGCAGAGTCATCTGAAAACATTTTATTCAATTATTGATGTATTTTTGAATTGTAAGTAACATTTTTGAATAAAGTAAACCAGTTAAAGTTTAAGACAACGATCACCATTGTTGGTGGTTTTAACATTGTAAGAAGTCTGGCTTTTTTCCTCAACTATTTAGTCCATAACATTAAAAAAAAGAAATAAAGAAATGTAAATATGTGGTTTTTGATGGACAGCACTACAAATGGGAGCGGCACAGCTGAAGTGGTTTGCATTAAATGTGTTGACTGGTTTGTTTTGCAGGTGAACAAAGTTAGTTTGTCCCTTTGCAGCCCTCTGTGGCTCCGTCCAACTGTTATCTAACCACAACAACTGGAGCCATCGCTTGGCTGGAGGAAACAAGGGAACCAGTGTTTGTCGCTGACAGGAACGGCTGAGGGAAATTCTGCTGTCCTCTGCTCTCCATTCAAATCACTGTCATGCTGTAATTCTCAGGAACACTGGGCACTTCTGTGTGGCGCGTTTCTGTGTGGGTTATGTCTGAATAACCTATAAGTACGCATTTTCCGACTTATACAGTGCGGTTCATGATGTCGGTGTGGGCGTGTGCATGTGAGGATGCTAATCATATGTTCCTGCCCACATATTTACACACAGACATGCAGATTATTATTCACCATTGCACGCCAGTTGTTTTTTTTCCCCTCATTCTCCATTACGCCGTCTCTATCCATGAATGAGGGGTTTGTTTGGTTTTTCCTCCGGCTTTCCGCTGTGCACCGTTACCCTGGTTTTGCTCTCCGTTTCCTGGCCTGAACACTTGGCTGTTATTTTTTTTTCACCTTAGCCTTGAAGAGGAAATGATTTCTGACTGGGAGAGATGGGGGAGGAACGACAAACATAATATATCCTACCTCTGAACCCAGTTCGGCTCACACTGCAAACCGTTTTGGGTCCAATATTCCCAGACTGTTGCCAAAATTTTGTTTCCACTACCTTCTACTACAACACAAAGGGTCCTCATAAACATCTGTGGTTGCTTCCAATATTAAATAACTGATATCAGAGTAATATTGAACTTTTCATGTGGGTTCAGATGTGCAAATGGATTGTGCCAAGAAATGAAGTATACTGGGCAAAATATTCAAAAATCATACAACACCACAAGTCTCTTCATTATCATAATACATTAGAAGAAAGACTTGATCCTCCTTGGTTATTATTTTTACCTGTATTCCATTTCATTGTAAACTATTGTGGTTGTCCAGCTTCCATCCTCGCCTTGACATCCCTCTAAACACACTATTCTTCCACTGCTCTTCTTTTTCCTTGTAACTCAATACTGTCCTGCACAAGTACAAACTTTAACACATACAGGTGAACACAAGAGCATGCACACACACATATAAGCAGTGTGTGTTTGTTCCTTTATAAAAAGGTTGTCAGGACCCATCACATCAGTAAAGTTGAGCCTGCATGCCTTGGAAAAGAGAAAGGAGGGGTCTGATCACCCTGCTTCCAACACTAAACCCTCAGCCAAAAAACAAATTAGCAAAGAGACACAAGGGAGGGTTTATAACCATTTATTCAATTTGCTATTGAAGGGGAGATTGGGGTGAATTCCCTTTTTCCTTCAAGCACCAGGTCATTTCCTGGGGGATATATGACCACAAAGTGAGACCAGAGTTGTTGTGGAGAGACAACGAAAGATGTTTTGGCGAGTGGAATGGGGTGAAAGAGAGGACTAACCAGAATGTTCAAGTATGTTGACATGGTAGGTTGACAATTTTTGCGCAGCTCAAGGAAATTACTCGCTCCGATGTGGGGAGGGAAATTTGTAGATTTTAGGGTCATGACACATGGGCTGAGTGCACAATATGTTGTTTAAATGTGTGTGGATCTACAGTAATACACATACCACAGTCTGTGAGCAATACTGCATAACATAACTGGCATAATAATGGGTGACTACGTTTTTGTCAACACAGAAATTGGTTGCTGGAAAGTCAGTTCACTTGTGGCTGAGCTAATTTAAAAAGGGTTTTGCTAACATTTATCACTGATAGTTTAGCTCTGAACTGTGGGCTCGGATAGCCAGTCAACAAAGGGCCAGCCAGAGACTGATACAGATGTACTCACCTTCTTTTTGCTGCAGTAGATCTGCCATTTCTTCTCATCTGGCAAAGCAAACATGGCCTCCCGGTTCTTGTCTGTGAGGTCCAATTCATCCTGCAACATCAGATGAAAGGGTTTTAGAACTATGCTTAAATATAAGTTGAATCAGAATGTAAAACAAAATATGAGCAGGAAACATGTATTTAAAACATTTACAGGATTGACTGTCTCTATAGTATGCAACAAGCCATCTCTTTCGGATACAATTCCTTATGTTAATATGTCCAAATACCAACACGTAATAAAACATTGTAGCCACTGGATATAGATCACACAGTGAGACAAATTTACAGAATGACATCTGATGGTCCAACCTTCCCACCGTCTGACTGAGAAGTGGATTAAACAAACTACAGAGGAGTGTTTTAATATTCACCCCACTGCTCTGCTCAATTCTTCAGCTTGGTACAAGGAGCCTCCCGCACCTTTTGAAATGCATATGAGCCCAGGAAATAAGTCTCTGTGTGCCACAGTGGAAAAGTAAAGTCTTGGAAAAATTGGGTGGATAAAATCAGGATTTAGAGGAGTAAAGGAGAGAAGTAGAAAGGCAATGATGTAAAGGAAGTAGGCGAGAGGTGCATCGGTAGAAAAAAACTGTAGATGGTCAAAGAAGCAGAAAAAAAAGGGGGTGTGTAGTGTTGGAAATCAACAAAGAAAAAGAGAGGATGAGATGCTACTGCACCAGGGCTTTGTGCTGAAGCTCAAACTAATCTCATCATAATGGTTTTCTACTATGACGTCAGCCAGAAGTGCTGGGCCTCTCGGGCCCCCCAAAGTGAAGATGGCCACTGGTGCCAGAGGCGGGGGTCCCTTAAAGCTGGCCAGTAGAATCACAGGGTTTGTTTTCATCCATTCAGCTGGACGGGGTGGGCTGAGGTGGCCCACATTCCAAGTGTCCGACACTATGAAGAATGACATCATCTCTCAGTCCATTCAGTGGGATAACCAGTGGCAGCATTATTGTAGGTTTGGTAAAAAGGAAAAATCTGAAGAGTGGGAGCTTCCAGGGGGTCTAACACAGATAAAAAACATGAGGGGGCTTTAGAATCCTTAGTTAAAGCATTCCTCAGTTCAACAGTGGGAATTCAATCATTTATATGTGCCTCAGATCTTGAGCTGATCCCCCTGTGTTGTACCTGCTTTACCACAGTCTTCAGATGTCCACAGACTATGAGATCTTTTAACTTTATTGCCAGACACATTATGTGACATGGATTTAATAAACTTGGGTGCAACATCAGTTTTCATGTAGGCTATGCCACAAGTCAACAACATGTATTGTCCCCCTGAGCCACTGTAAACAATGAAGCTAAGCTAAGATTGAAGTCATTACAATAGTTGTATTTATGTGCATGGAAAGATGAGGAGGAGAGCCTGGATCAGTCATGACTTGGGAACAGAGGCCAAACAGAGTTACCAAGTTTGCAGACACAGCTTCTGGAAAGTAGGTTGTTGGTCCATTAGTAAATATAGATCATAACAGAAGTAAGGTCATTTTGTCACAATACCATGAAGACAGCTGTTGTTAAACCTCTCTCACTGTGACAAAGTACAACCATGGCCAAAGAAGTGTACCATGTCAATGTTACAATTTATTACATTTTACACAGATTCACAGCAGACAGCTCACTGTGGGTTCTGTTTAAATTCATTGTGATAGCTGCTCCTGTAAAAAAAAAAAAAAAGTATGTGTGTATATATATACATATATATATATATATATATATATATATATATATATATATACTGGCTTGCCCTTGAAAATTGATGGTAGTAAAATCACAATCCATCACTTTGTCTACAGTCTCCTGTACTGTAACATGCCAGATTTTTGCTGATAGTCAACTTATATAATTTTTAAATTACCTTTCAACTGGGACAGCCCAAAAGAATACAGCCAACTATCTCACCTCTGACTGTGCCCCTCAATCTTTACAGTTTTCAGTATCAACTTGGACCCAATCCCCTTTCCACAAGCTCAGGCTTAGAGATGAACACAGTGAAGCCAGCTGGTCTCTGGCCTGTGGCCTTGTTGCTGGGTCAAAGCTCTGTTGGCCAAGATGCTGGTGTTTGGAGGAGCAGATACTGGGAGCTGGTGGGGGCTATCAGTGAGACTGAGACCCTTGGATTTTAACCAGATGGGAGCTAAGCCCAACAGCCTCCTTGTTGCACTCTCAATCTAACTCCTTCTAGTTCTTGAGCCTCTCAATTCAGACTCTTATATGGATGGTGGATAGTTGAGAGGCTGATACATGGCAGCAATCAAAATGAGGATTTGGGTGTCTATAACACAAGTTATACAGTTGACGAGAGCAGATAAGCTCCTCTCAAGAAGACTCTTTTTCTTAGAAATTCCATTTAGAAATGGATATATGATTACATAAGGCTTTTACATAAGGTTTAAGGTGTATGCATGAAATGGTGGCAATGTCAAGTTAAGTAACAAGGACAGGGGTGAAAGCGAGTGGCAGGATGGACTAATGTACTCCATCTTGAGATTTCTGACTAAGGACTGCATGTTTTATGAAAAGTCGTGAAGGCAGGCTTCTGGATGAATCTTTATACTTCCACTTATGTAATAGTCTAGTTTCTCCCTCCACCTGCACCCCCTGATAACTTCAAAACATTCTCAGGTACCACATCTGGAACACATGGCCTGTCCTCATGACCAAGCTGACATCCAAGAAACATGCACTCCTTCTCTTAATCTTCCAAAACAGAACCAAATCCTTTTTCACTTTACAGTGTAAAACTCTCCTGATGTGCCCCTGTGCTCCTTTGCCAGCATGCTTCAGCAGAGAATTTCATATAAACCAAAACTAATATTGTTACACCTGCTGCTTGAGAGGGCCCAGACCTCTGAACCATTTTCATATTTCCTCTAGAAATACCAAGCAAGAAATGTTACAAATTAAAAAGTGGTGTTGTAATAGTTATTGGCACTGACTGCCTTGTGTGAAACTGCCCTGTCATTTAATTTCCTGCTTCTATAAAACTGAAAGGCTTCCTTAATGAGCTGAGATAATACGAAAGATATACTGCAGAGAGAGAGAAAGGTGACAAGAGAGGAAATCAAAACACCTTCTCTATATTACATTTGGACATCGATTTTGTGCCATCGTTTAACAATTAAAAGAGTGCAATTGCTTGAACCTAATTCAATGAAAGTGTATTATCAATCACATCATTTCTTTTTTGAAATTGTAGCTTTCCTCCCTTTGGACTTGAGGAGATTGTCAACCTCACATCTGTAAGTATATGGTGCTAGATTGTGAATGGTATCATTCCCAGCTTTGACTGGAGCACCAAAACAAACCACATATTCTGTATTAGTTAAATCATGTGTTCAAGTGAAATGTACGAAATTCCATCTTGTCTGCTTCATGCTAATGTGCCTGCTTTATACAGGCACCATCTTTGTTTATCAGCAGTACAAGTGTAACTGCCAAATTAGACTGTGTACTACACTGCCAAGCCAAAAAATAGTCTCAACATGGATTTAACTAAACAAATAGGTGATTGTCTCCCATTGGGATTTTACTGCAGTGATTAAAATGTTTCAGCAACAATAAATTCTTAAACCCTACCTGATGCAGTGAGTAGCTTCTTATTTCTTAAAGAATCATAAGTTTGCTATTGAGCATAAAGATTGGACTGTGTTTCAATGGGAAAAGGTCATGTGGTCAGATGAGTCCAGATTGACTCTGACCCATACATGAGGGTGAGAAGATAGGTGGATGAAGTGATTACCCATCATGCCTAGTGCCTATTGTATAAGCCTGTGGGGGCAGTGTTATGATCTGGGTTTTCAACAAGAGTGCAATACAACAAAATGACATGGATAAATGTAGTGACAGGGAACATGCTGATCAAAACAACGCTACAGTGAGTGTGTGCCATAATCTTTTTTTTTTTTTTTAAATGAAGTTATGCAAGATAACTGTGTTAAAGTACATCATCTGATCATGTAACTCACTCACTCCCCAAAAGTCTTCTTTTTGGTAAGAAAAGCAACACTTAAATGCCTTTTGCATGTTGTATAAAACGTTGCATGTTGTCCTTTTAATGCCAACATTTCAAAACTTCAGAAATCTGATTCTAAAGCAAGCATTTAGTTAACAACTGCATAATGCAGGTTAATACCTCCCAGGGATTATGACGACGAAGCACATCCATAAGTCACAACTTCTATTGCCACATAAATTCAGGTGTGTGACGTCGAAGGAGTCAGACAGATACAATACATCTGTGGGAGATTTTAAATATTTACCTTCAACATATGGTAAAGTAAAGTGGAGGATGATTTGCATCCAAATGTGGGAATTAAGTCAGCGCAGCATGGGAAAACATAAATACCTGCTACTGTTGTTTAGATTGCTCACGAATTACAGTGACAATGATAAGTGTATGAAGAAATAGAAGAGCAGAGGCGGAGAGTACAAAGAAGTAGGGCTGCACAAAATAGGACTGAAATCAATAAGGCTAAACTGCAGGAGCTGCAAACATAAGATTACAAATGAAGCACTGTGGTCCTATACTGGTGTATGAGTGTGTGTGGGAACGGGTGAACGTGAGGCTTTGTAATGCGCTTTGGGCACCATGAAGGTGTATAAAACGCACTATATAAGTGCAGTCCATTTACCATTTATACACATGCCTCAGCTCATGGCAATAATAAAAAAAAAACAACAATTGGACTGGCTGATTAATTGCGCAAATATGATATTTTAATTAATCACTATCTGCAGATATTGTCTATAGCTAAAATAGGGGTTCTTAACTGGAGATGAATTTGAGAGAAAATGATCAAAACCTAGAAAATGTACAAGAATCATCTAGATGTTAAACACTTTATTTAACTTTAAGTTCAAGATCTACTGATAAAAGTAGTTTGGTTTTTATGTCCAGAATTAAAAGTTAATTGTAAGTTGTAATTTACTTTATTATCCCCATACACATAGCATTAGCATTAGCACAGACACTTATAAGGAGCAGTGAGCTGCCATTGAAGGTGCTTGGGGACTAACTCCAGATCTTCATCAGTACCTTGATCAGGGGCCCTGACAGGACGATGAACCTGTATATACCTGTTTTTAATGGAGGGGGAAAGTGGATGGCTCAGAGGAAACCCTTGCGGCAGAGAAAGAACAGGCAAACTCAACACAGAAAGGCTCCAGACCGACTGGCTATCAGCCTTTTCCTGCTCTAAATTATCATTATTACAGAGCCCTTTAAAAATTCAGTCACCCTCTACTTATATTGCAATCATAATATCTGCAACCTGATATTTTAGCATATTGTTCAGTCCAGGCTGCACATGCATTCTGGAAATTTTATATATATATAAAAAAAAACTTGGTGTGTGCATGTTTGGAGGTACAGGAAAACTCACACAGAAATGCGAGGGAGACTACAGGAAAAGGAGGGAAGTAAATGAGTAGGTGTGAGTGAGTGACACAGGAGTGGGAGTAGGTGTGTCTTTGTGACAACTGATTGAGAATGTGTGAGGCTGCGCCTATAAGGGAAATGTGTGTGGTCCAAGAATGACATCCTCTCGGCGGTGTGCATGTGACTTTTCCACAGTGAATTTAAATGTCTTTAACTTTTGTACAGCAGAGACTGACACACGCTCATGTGTATATATACTGTATCTCCTGCAGCGGTTTCTGGGCGAGACAGGAAGTTAAAGGAAAGACAAGCAAGATGGCAGGAAGTCATATGAAGCCTCGGGGGGACTCACAGGAAGCTGTAGCTGCCATTATTGACCTCACTGAGATTCAGGGTGTTTGTACGCGTCTGACTTCTAAGCACTGGGCTTTTATGTACGAGGCACAAACTAACTCATCGACCACTATCAGTAAGAGGTCAGTTATCAAATTTAGATGCATTATTTCCCCAGTAGACCTCCGCAGCCTAAACACAGTGAGCTTGCACTATTTAGAAGAATTCAGATGAGTCATATATCCTGTCTTTGATGTGTCAGTCAGTAGCTAGCTGTTATTCTGCTGCCTCTCCCCTCATCCAAACAAGGCTTGACCACTTCTGTGATAAGGGTGGCTTGGGACAATAAGAGCTCGGCTTTAGAACGGAGGTGGGAAGTGGGAAGCCGGTACTAAAAGACAAATGCGAGGGAAGGAGGGAGGGAAATAAAAGGAAGAGAGGGTGCATCCCAGGGCGTACACTGGGGAGGAAACTCACTCCCAGTGGCTCTGAGGGTGGAGAACATTTCCATTCCTTCTTGTTATGCAACACATTTTTGATTTGCGTCCGGCTGGAAAGTCACACCGGAGGGAACATTAGACGGGGATTTATGTTTAAAAAGGCCCTGCAAACACAAGTAAATCAAAAAGGCTAATATTAAGGGTTGTGATCGTGAGTCTTTTAGAGTGGATGACATTAATAGTCGTGCACAGACCGAGGGCCTGACACTGGACATCTGGACCACAGCCCAGAGTGGCTGGATTAAATCTGTCCCAAATTACCGGACAGAGAAAGATAGAATAAGGCTCCCGCATAGGACAGACACCACAAAGTAGATAGAAAATAAAGAGGGCAGAGAGAAAGCACTCTAATCTGATGTCTGCCAGTACTGTACTTGCCAGATGTTGGCCTAGCAGAGCTCATTCTGTCATGCTAATATGGATAGACTGTAAATCACATCTTCTTTTAGCTCTAATCACAGCAACTCAGACAATTGTGTAAATAGACAAGAGATATGACTGTGGTTTAAATTGACAAACTCTTTACTTCCATGTTGAAGGGAGCATTTTTCTGCAATTTGTATGTAAAAAAAAAAAAAACACAACAACACAGAGATGCTGAGTCATCTTTGTCCATCACCTTTTAGTTCAGTTCTATTCCACTGCATGTTTTCTAGCCCCTGGGGCTGCACTGGATCTTTGTTTTTCTTCCTCTTAAAAATGCCTGTCTCCACCGGCTCAGTGGCACTGTGTTGTTGGGAACAGGCCCTTACAAATGTGTCGACACATTGAGACCATATGCAGACCTTTCCGCAGTAAACGCAATCTGTTCACCGCTATCAGCTGAAAAGTGTAAATGCCAGTCTGGCTGTCCCCAAACAACCTCAAGTTTTGGTTTCTCTTTGAAGAAACAGAAATTGCATTTTGGTTTACCAACTGCCACCAATGAAAAATGTAACCGAGCATTTGAACAAACTTTAATAAGAGAGCAATTTGACATTATAATAAAATGTTATTAGCAGGGAATTGCCTGATAAACAAAAATAAAACTGCCATTGTTCCTGAAGCACTGCCAGACTTCACACATGGCCTGTATATATCAAGTATGCGTGCAAGACTTGAAACACTGGTGGAAAAAAATAAAACTTAAAATGCACCCTGATCCATAAAACAGAACCCGGCGCATTTGCTATCAGGAAATTCTGTGGCCAGCTGCAAATGTGTAGTTTAATTGATGCAATCCATTAACTCCTCTGATGTGGTCTTTGTTCATTGTGTCCAAATCAGTGGCGATTGCTTCCAGGTTCATTTGCATCAGTTTGTCAAGTTCAGTATTGGCACGAGAGGCTTTCACGTGGCAGACATGGAAACAGGAATACTGTTCAGAAATTCTCTAGGATGAGTTGTTGTATGTTTGGAGAGTCTTTGTTTACACATGGGAAACGAAAATGGATCCCACACATGCTTATTTTGCAATATTAGTTCTGTAAGCTACACACCGACAACAATAAGTCATCTCAGCACGTTTCTGTCATGAAGCAGCAGAGAAAGTGGTGGAGGTTCTTTTAAAGTTATATATCTGAGAACTCCTTGAATTCGTAGGTTAAGGAACTGTACAGCAAAGAATAGACGAAGGGGTGAAAAATGCATAATCCTTGGTTGCGTTTTTAACCCATAAAGACCCAGTGCTACTTTTGTGTCAGTTCCCAAATTAATTTTTCTCTACATGTAACTTATCTTAAGTGATTTATCACCATTTATTATGATATTATCCTCTGTTTTTGTTTTGTTTTTTTTAAAGCATTATCCTATACTTCATTTGCTGATCATCTATAGTTGCGGAAAAAAATGTTAGACCACCCTTGTTTTCTTCAATTTCTCGTTCATTTTAATGCCTGGTACAACTAAAGGTATATTTGTTTGGACAAATATAATGATAACAAAAATAGCTCATAAGAGTTTAATTTCAGAGCTCATATCTATCCATTTTCCACGGCTTTCTTGATAATAACCAAAATCACTTCCGTTCTTACATCAGTAGCTACTGTCCTGACAAAAAGAGTGATTTTATTCATTCCATGTTTTCTGTCTGTTTTAGTCACATGATACATACAGGAGTTAGTACTTGATTGCATAACCATTGTTTTGATGACTTTTGGTGGTCTAATAATTTTTTTCATAAAAACTCAAATTAAAGTTGAGGGTTAGTTTATCAAAACAGAGGAAATTTGAAGAAAAAGTGACTTTTTCAGCAAAGATATCAATAACTTAATGTAAAAACAAGTGTGTCCATCCACTGTCATTTATCAAACTACAAGGGTTTTACTGGTGGATCAATGTTGTAGAAGATGGCGGTGTTTCCACGGTAACTACGGAGCCTCTGAGCCTCCAAATGGGTCATATCTGATGACCATGAAAAGAAGACAAACCGTATTTTACACCAATTATGTAATGGATTGATAGGATTAGTGGATCAACAGGTATTAAAGTTTATATCAATCACCAGTGCATGTTTGGGTCTTCATGGGTTAAGAGGGGGCAATGTGAGTGGTATGTTTATTCCAACTCCTTTCAAAACATCCTAAAAAGTAAAGACAGACAAATCATAATCCCATTCAAGATTATGGAAGACAACAGTTACACCCACAATACAGTTTGTTTCCTGAAATATTCCTGTGACAAGATAGTCCAAATTCTTTACTTTTACTAAAAAGGTGAACCAAGAGTGCACTGTGCAGTATGTTCACACACTGAATACGTCGCCGTGGACACGTAGAGGTGGCTTACTCCTCCATTTGGCCCAGATCTGTCGCTCCTACTCTGGAGACTCCATTGAGTCTCATTTTCCTCCTCAGGAGACGCTTTCATAACAGCAACCCCTGCCTCCCGTTGCCAAGGAAACACTCAATGTTACATTATACTCTGATTTCTCCACGTCTTTCCCTGTTGCACAGTTCTTCACCTCACAACATTACCTCTCTGTGTCAGCATTACTAGTACCATGTCCAGTTTGAGTGATGGCTGAGGTCTGGTTGTACATATTTTTGGACGACTGGTCATATGTGTCAGCATGTCGGCTGCTGGATCAGTCAAACAGATGTGGAGGACCAATGGCTTGGACAGATGATCACAGCTAGGTAGAACCAGTTTGTACAATCGGCCATCCAATCAAAGCAGACATGAATCAAACTGTCAAGGCTTGAGTGATTATCTGACTGGAACATAATTTTTCCTTTGTCAAACTTTCTATCAAGAGATTTAAAACTCTAAGAGTTACATTTAATGGTACAATATTGGAATAAAACAGCACCACAGCCCAACACAAATATTAGAACAAGGACAAAACATATAACCAGTGAGCGACACCATCAGCTGAAGCCACCCAATAATCATCTTAGGAATAATCTATTCACAACATGTGGAAGGGGCCAAGATCCTGCAAGAAAATGCCAAATCCTCTTGCTCCCTTGAGTTAAAAATCAGCAGTCTAAGAGGTTTTAAAATCAGGGATGGATCCTTCTGCTCAGCTATTTTTTTTTTCAGCTTGTGTATCTGTGCAAGTTTCATTACAGACATTTACAAGAAAATAACTTCTCAAACATTCGCCTGAGCACTCCACATGACAAGCATGTTTTATATTTCTCTGCTTGATATGCTGTAAGTACTTTCAGGTGTGGAAGATGACATGGGTAAAGAGCTGAAATGCATTAGGTCATTCCTAGATGCAGACTGGAAAAATCAATGTCTTGTCTGTGACAAACTTTTAAATTTTCCCCAATCATGCCAATACCTGTACTTCAGCTACTAAAGTTAATGACTTATATGTTTCCCCATGATTATAAAGACAGAACATATGGGGTCACTTCAGGTCAATTAGTTGGAAAAAATACAGGAAGGATTGGGAAAACATCTGTCTTGATAATGGCAAATAATTTCCCATCACAAACGGAATTTCACTTAATCTGCTGAATTGATTTTGACAGTCGGAGGAGTGATATATCCTGCAGGCGGTGAGGTTTAGCATTCCCCTGGATGAATACTGGACAGTGCCAGAAGCAGTCCCGTAGCCACGCTGTTGAACACATTGCTGAGCAAGAGACAGAGTGAAGAAGGAGGATGTTTAAGACACAAAGAGATGGAGACAGACAGGGCAGGAGACAGGAAGTGAACAAACGAAGACAGAGAAACAGCAAAGCTCTGTTTTTCTAGTGGGCAGCTTGCATGGAAGCTGAAACACATAGTGGTCCTCTTCAGTCTGACAGCTGTGCCTGATCCGTCAGCGCAGGTTGGACACATGCCAGCACAGCCATGCCAGTCTGGCAACAATACAGCCCTCAAACCTGTGCCAACAAGACTGATCTGGGAATGAGACAGGAAGGACTGGGGATAGCACAGAGTGGAAAGGATGAGTTTTGAAATTTGTGGAATGGGGGGGGGCTTCATTCACCCATGTAGATGTGCAGCATGATTCGTTTACTGTGAGATTCCAAGTTCTGTCTGGTTGGGATAATGAACAGCACGCAAAGGAAAAGAACTAGGCTGCTCTGCATTAGAAAAATGCAATAGCGGGATTTTTATTGTACCCAAGCATTGTTATGTGCCCAATCAACACAACTTATGTGTTTTCACACATTTCTACTTGGCAGCTAATTTTGGAAAGTGGTTCTTAGCATGGCATCCACAGCAGCACAGAACTGAATAACACTGAGGTAGGCTTGTTAAACTTTGTTCGCATGGCAACAGGTATTTAAATAATCATTATGCTCCTGAAAAAATGCTGTGCTCAAAGTGTCCTGATATATTGTGAAAGTATCTGAGTGTTCACATGGGAAGCATACAGCAACACCAGTCATGAATTATGTATTATGGGAAATTAAAAACACATCACCACATCACTCACGAGGAGTCTTTCTATGCTTTGTTTCAACATGCAGGACCGAGTCATTGCAATCACATATAACCTTTGAATGACATTATGAGGAATGTTGCTCAAATATTAATATCCTGCTATATTTACTCACCACCAGCTCAGAAAAACGTGCATGCAGCTCCTCAGCAGGCGGCATAGGTGCACTGAACTCCAGCAGCTGTAGTGGCACACTATCCTTTAGGTTGATCTCCGGGGGCTCGCTACTGCCAAAGCAGCACAAAAAGCCAAGGCCCGGTCGCGTCCTTTTCCTGGGGGGCATGGTGGCTGTGGTGGCACAGGTGGCAGTGGTGGTGCTGGACCAGGAAGGCAGAGGAGGGGGACCAAGGGGCAGGGAAGGGGAGTGGAGAGGAAGATGAGGCTGCTATCTAGGGGGCATGATCTGAAAAAGAAGAAAGAAGGGATAGGTTACACAGAGATACTGACAACCCAAGCTTACTTTACATTGCTTTATGTTAATAAGAAAGCCTGCTAATGCATTTACAGGCACACGTGTAGTGTTGTAATGCATGATACTTTACACAAATGACTCTTAATTTATCTATTTTTTATAGTAAAAAAAAAGTAATCTGTGCTGTGTTTAAAAAAAAAAAAAAAAAAAAAAAGGTCTTCACATATTGCGTGGATCTACACACCCTGTTTGTCGATGTTTCCTTGGAAGGAAATTATTTAGCCATAGGAAGTGAAGCAATTTATGTTTCCAGCAGCACCAGATTGTTTGGAATAAATACAGGAAGATACATGAGCAGCAACAGCCAACACAGCTAAACAAAAGAAAAAATATCACCTTGGGAAACTTTTCCATCAAGACAAAATTTATGCAGGAAGACCTTAATAGTACTATAAATACAAAGAGAAGTGGAAGTGCAATTTAGAAACGGCCATCAGTACCAGTCAGATCGTCTTTATCCTTTTCACTCTGTATATAAACGGTGCCTTGAGGAGGCACAGAGGCAGCAAGGACCGCCATCATATCCTTGTCCTGACATCGGTTGGTCTTATGCCTTGACAAAGAATCCTTGTCTGTGAGGTACAATAGTGAGTGTACAGTGTGTGTCGTTTGTGTAGACTTACACTGAGAGCTGCCCCAGCAGTGCCCTCACTCCTTCAATGGAGCAGACACTGTGTATGCTGTATGTGTGTGCATGGAAGGTAGTGAATGACACCCACTACAACAGGAGCAGGGGCCTGAATGGGCCAGGACACCCTGGATGAGTTCCTCAAAGCCACAAAAAGAATATGGGTGGTCTTTAGTTTATGAATAATAGCTATTTATATTATGTTATGTACTATCAAGCAGACACTTCCACTTGTGAGTACACCCACTGCAGTCCTCCTTTAAGCATCAGTTTACTGCATTTGTGAATGAATGGGCCGCAAAGCTTGTTATGCAAATATTATGGAAATCTACCAGAAATACATGTTCAAGAAGTCAATCTGTGGGTGCTTTAAGTGAAACATGATGAAATTAAACTCCACGAACAACAAAGAAAAACATAAGCAGATTCAAAAACACTAATCTCCAAACTTTAACTCTGTTTTAATTTGTAAATATCCACAGGGGCCTTAAGCTGTGGCCATAGCTGTGCACCCCTCTGCATCATACAGCAGAAAGGTTATGACTTTTGTTTCCACTTGAAAACGCAATCTACTACATCTTGAATGAGCATGATTCGCCGCCATCACTCTCTCACACATTCAGCTCAGCGTAGGAGTTCTCACTGCACGGTCTAAAAATAGCCAGATGGTAAATTCTTTATGAATGCGCAGGACCCTCAACGGGAGCTTAAAGGGGGAAAAAATGAAAAGAGAAAACACCACATTTCCATTTTGCCCTTTCGTCTTTTGCTCATTTGCTTTTTCTGCCTCCTTGAATCTGCCATTCAGTCTTGAGGAAAGAGGATGGAGCTGTGCAGTTAAAAATGAATTGGAGGTTACTTAAAAGAATAAAAGGTGCCCTAAGTTTTTCTTCATGATAACAATAATAATAATACATTTATTTATTGAGTGCTTTCCATTTAAGTGCTGTACAACAACAGGGGAAAGAGTAAAAATGCAGTTCAGCAGAGACAGTAAAGAGCAGGTTATGGTTGTAGTAAAATTATAATAAATGGAAAACACTTTTTTCTGACAAGTATTTCAACTTAGAATCTTAAATTATTCTGTACTACCACCTTGATATATTGAGATTCTTTCACTGCCATTGCATCAGTGTGCTGGATAATAATTATAGCGCATGTGGCATGTTGTGTATGTGAGCTGGTGTGTGTTTGGCATGTGTGATACCGCATTTAAATGTATGTCATGTTAGTCAAAGTGACAACTTCTAAAACAGCCTTCAATTAGCCTGTTGGAGGGCTGTGGGCAAAAATAAGCCCCCATTACACTCACTCCTTGCACAGTGTTTATATATCTTATTGCCTTTAATATCTTATTAGTTACCGTGCAGACTGCAGAATACTAATTATGTTTCTCCCATATGCCATAAACAGTGTGCCGTTAAGTACACAGTAATTTGATTAAATACAAACTTATCATTTTTGGAACATAATAATGTTAAGTGAGCTTTCTGTGACCAGACATTGCAGCAAAGTTGTCATCATTTATTTTTTCTCACAGTTCTGCCAGTCTAAGATAATAGGCACATGTGCACAGGATTGTGTCCATAAAATTACTGAGATGCTGCATTAACTTGCATCAAAACAGATGTGGCAAGGCATGGCACGCTGACCAAAATTGCATGGACGTTTAGTATAGGCATACCTGAGTTTTCATAGTGGTAAAGCAGTGGGGAAACAGGAAATTGTTCAGCACTTTAAAACAGTGAGTTTAAAAAAAAAAGAGGCATATTTCAAGGAGGAAAATCACATACATTTGCACTTGAAAAGGCTCTGCCTCAGACTATTAACACAGACAGCTTTTCATCGTTTTTATTACTATAAGATAAAGTATGAGCCGGTGCCAAATTTTTACGGTGGTGGTGAGTTAGTTATTGTTTCTGTGGACAGCTGGCGGAGCCTAATGGAAAAGAGGCCACTCAACAGGGGTTTAAAACCATTCAGCAAAAAAACACAACCTAAACCTCCTGTCCAGTGTGTGTCCGTGTGTGTGTGTTTGCCTCTATCTTCACTCTCCCACAGAGCCCCACGTGCAGCCAGTCCTCACTCAACACTACTTCTGCTGGCCCTTTTCCAGCCCCTGCCCAGGGAAAGTAGGCCAAGGAATCCAAATACACTATAGGCTCACAGAAATATGGCATCTCCTGTATATATATGGAAACATTAGAAGAGCAGGACATCCAAGACTGTGTTTGTGTAACCTTTGTCACTCTCTGAATGGAAGAGTCGCTACACAAACAGAATCCAAAATGACCGTGTCCGCTGCCATATGTGACATGAGCCTCTCTCATCTTCCACCTTTTCATCTCATCCCTCTCTCCCTCCCTCCTTCACAGACTCACTGTCATCTCCCATTATTCCTCTCTTTCAGGGTGAACGGAGTGACATTTCCCTCCGTCCACCCCCCTCCGACAATAACATCTGTCATTTTTCCTTGCCACTACCCACGTCCCCTCCTACTATCTCTATTCCTCGCTTTCAAATATTCTGTTCCTTCCCACTCTTATTCCATGTTTGAGACACTATTTCCCTTCTTTTCTTCAAGTGGGTAATTTAAGATTCTGGGGAAATACATATAGTTTTTTTTTTATTTCAAAAACAAAACGCGTCATCATTTTGTTTTTAATGGGTCTCACTAATGCACTTCTTTTAACTTTATAGTGACATTTCTTCTTATACAGAGACTTAATGCCAGAGACTTTGCTTCATGACAGTTTTGCACATTAACTGAGTGTAGTCAGCCATCCAAACTGTTGTTATTACAGGGGGGATGCCAAGTCTCATGTCTGAAGGGGCAAGAATCAAGCCTGCGGCTACAAAATGAGGCCAAAGTGGAAGTTTCTTAAACTTCTAACACCACTGAAAACTATAAGCCATGGCTCCAAAAATGCCCGGCTCCCTTAAACTAAACCTCTTACTAAAAATACTTGATATCTTTCCCCCCAGGAGATATTTTGATGTTGTTCATTTTGTGTGGTGGTTCATCTTTAAATAACTCCTGTTAATTAAGTTTTTGGGCAGATAAGTTTGATGTAGGCCTGGCAGTGGCAGCTCACACACCTGCCAAGACAGACCTTCTGTTTACTGAATAGAACATTTTTAAAAACAGTACAACTTAACGTCGCAGTTAATATTGTAATAACTACACTGTCATACTACTTTGTTATACAAATGTTTGATGAACTTTATTGTTTTAAAGGCCTTTACACCTGAGCCTTCTTCCAGGTCAAGAGTACTTTAATACACAAATATTGTACCGTGAAAAAGTGGCACATGGTTACTTTTTCAGACTTTCACATCACAGACAAAGGCATCAATCAATCATTTGTGTGAAATTGATGTTATGCGATAACAATAATAATTAAAATGTACCTGTTAATTTCTAATCATACTGATTACTTTGAAACACAGAAAGGATATATATAATGTTTGTCCCATAGGTGTCTTTTACCTGGATATTGGATGTAGATTTAGAAGTCTGGTCAATGCTGGATTTATTTGTCATGCCCCCTGGTGTGTAAAGGCCTTTACTGTGTCAGTAAGCTAGCATTTAGCATTAGCTCACAATGACCCCTAATTCTCTTCCAGCTCTGCCTTTTTGTGACTCCACAACTCCTGTCTTGAAAACAGCAGTCTAAAAACCAATGGGCGATGTGGTGGCTCCATCCACCTCATCTATACCAGGCCAAGGACCTCAGTATCTGGCAGATTGCTAACATGATAGCAAAACATGCTACTGGTATATACATACTGGGCAGATGGATGAACTGAAAAGTAGTTTCTAGACAAATAGATTTTTTTTATTTTATTTACATTCATGTAGTTACATGTTACACAAACAAGCTTTTTTATAACTTAAAAAAAATACTGACAAAGTTTAGCTAGTTATTTTATAATCACTAATCAGTGCTAACCTGATTTTAGTTCATATTACTGCAGACAAAAAAATAATAATAATCTCTATTCTTAGATGGAGCAGTTTCCTAAATTTTCAATTATTTGTTTGATCAATATTGTTTCTCATTACATTAATCTCTGTATTTTCAGTGCTAGCCATTTATACACTTGCTGTTTTTTTCCTATTGCTTTACCTCAGTTCTTTTTCATTTGTCATACATCCAACAATTGTGACTTGAAAAAGTCAACACACACACACGCACACACACACGCACACACTTCCTTTCTTTTGTTGCTCATCTCTAGGAAATACAAGTGTGCTAGTCACAGGAAAAGGAAGCTATCAGTGGAACAGTGAAAGCCTCAGGACCTCTATAGGCAGGTGCTAAATAAAACCATCTGTGTGTTAAAATGAGAAATGTTGGAAGACCTCTATAAAAAAAAAGAAAAAAATGTGTCATTCCCAACTCCCAGACAGACACAAAATTCTGCGTATATTTACACCCAGATCTGCCTGCAGACAACCTGAAAATAGACACTCACTGCTCCATTCCCTTAGACACCACTCCTGCAGTCGCATTGGCACAGACAAACAGCGACAACTTTTCATGAGTCAAAATTCAGACACACCCACTCTGAGATTCATATGTAGGCACATCCACACATGCGGTATTAGCATACTCACACACCGCAAGCCCCGAAGCAGGGAGAGGAGCCTGCTGGCTGCTCTGTGTTTGAAGGGTCTGGAAAGCAGCCGAGCAGAGAGAGAGAGAGACAGAATGAGATGAGAAGCAAGAGCGGGAGGGAGGTAGGGATAAAGGGAGATACTGCTGCCACTTCTCATTCAGCCCACTACCTCATCGCTTCATCCCTAGCGCCGGGAAGTAGGTCAGTGGAAGAGGAGGAGGAGGAGGAGGAGAAGGAGGGGGCGGTAGTGAGGAGAGATGAACTGCTGCTGCTGTTGCTGTTGTTGCTGCTGGTGCTGTGTGATTGTGTGCAGGCAAAATGCAGAAGAAGAGATGTATATCTACGCAGAGATCAGTCTCTCAAACATCTGTGTAGGAGTAATTTCAATTCTCTAACCAACATCTGTCACACAAGACAATGATTTGAGTATCAAATGGGATCAAAATCAAGCTCCTGAATATCATCACCCTTTTCCGTTTTACTTGCAGCACATTATCCAGACCCTCTCCTTCAGCTCCAGCCACTTCAGTATGCTTCTATTCCACAGTCTTTTCATCTTATTTGTACCACACATGCAGGAATCAAGTCTGAGCTAGCTCTTACTGAACTGATGTCACTTGGAGAAAGAGAGTAAAATAATGGAGGGCAACAGCAATGTAATGGAGGAAGAACAGCAGCAAAAAAACTAGTAGACACAAATAACAAGTTGAAGAGGCATTGAATAAAAGATCAGAGGGAAGCCTGCAGCACACATTTTCTTTTATTCTTTGCACACACACACATATTGTTTCTGGGTCCCACAAATGAGGACCATTCCTCTGGGGTGCTGGGCTGTGGAGGAGGGTATGAGCTGGTTTACGTAAGCACCCATCACCAGAGATGGGGAAGCAGTGCCACGCTGGCAAAAACAGGAACAAAATGCCAAATGCAGTGGGGATCAGTAAGGAGCTGGCATTGTATGTTGAATGTTGGCGCTTGGCTGTGCCAAACATAAAACTGGGTGTCAAAAATATTGTTTTATCTTTAAGATCTCAGTGCTGCTTCATGTGGTAACACCTGTGGAGAGCAGCGTTCATGGCACCAGAGAGTCCTAAAGTTTTGTTTAAACTGACAGCATCTGCCACAGACACCTTGAGTTACTGTGTCAGAGATGCAACACAAGAACATAGTGTAGTGAAAAATAAAACTTGGCCTGAGAGGATTCATCACAATATTTTACAACCCCAAATAAGGAACAGTGGGGGCAGGGAGGAAAAAAAAAAAAAAAGAAGAAGTGATATATAAAATTCAGTGTGAATACAACATATTTCATGTTTTATCTGGAAATAAATGCATTCCTGACATTGAAGCTGCAACACATTATAACTATTTTTTATTTGGGGTTGTATCTTAAATGAAAAACAGCACAAAACACATCAAAACAAAAACACCATACTGCCTCATTTGTAGACGTGTGTATACTGAACAGTGTTATGATAAAACATTAATGTATGTAATGTGTTTTGCCAAAAGTCATCACAAAGTGTCAGTGCAGAGGCATATCAATGTACATTAAGCACAGAAAAAACATTCAGATGTTGAAAAGGGAAAACTACCAATTGCCTGTTGGTCGTAGTCAAGGTTGTGTACTGGAATGTAAAAATCGCATGTGTCCTTTGACATGGAAGTGAACTACTCTCATTCATTAATTTGACATGAAGTAGCTATTCAACCCAGTCATTGGACACATTGGAGCCATGCCACCCTTTGGATGTTGCTGCCCCAGACATGCCCTCTCCAACATGCCCTACCCTCCCTTTCTACTGTCTGCCTGTCTGTCCAATGACTAATGAACCTACTCTCCATTCATTTCTCCACAACCAAAGCCACTGGCTCCAGGCCAAATCACCTGGGACACTGAAAACTCACTCTCCCATGGACCCCACCAGACCTTTGGCCCACCCACAGTCACTGCCTTAGGGGAGTCGAGTACACATGTAGACATCAGTCTTGCCCTGTTAGGGTCAAAGGTAATATTACAGTGCTATCAATTATATTAATGCAACATACTGGCATGCATCCCCTCACACACAAACACACATAAATCATAGTTTGTTCAATAGTTTTACAGCTGTGACGACAGTTTTATTCAAGCACTACTTCCTCATTTACATGGTTTTAGCATCATGGGTGGTCAATATATAAGATTTTACTGACTTCACATGACTGACAGAAACAACTGGTGCAGCCAACAGACAGTCCAGTATCATCCCTGATCAAATTGATGTCAGCATGACTATAATGCCTGTACATAAAAGAGTCCACCACACACATTGGGACTGGCATTCCTGAGGTGTGACATCACCAATTGACTCCAAGTTTCTGTGGTTAGTAGCGAGTTACAGCTGACAAATGATCAGAGCTGACAGCGGAGGAACTGCCATTATTTCACGGTACATTTGCATGAGATGCATTCCTGCCGCTCACACTGAAAGCACACATTCTGTGAGGGATTTCATGTTGGAAGGCCAGCACTTTCATCAGAGTACAGCGAGTGGCTTTTGCATGTGGACCCGGACAATGGGCCAGAGGATTTGGTTTGGACAATTCTGCTGGGGCCTAACAGGGTAGGCAAATGCAGGCAGAGCTACTTTTTTGTCCAAGTCTGCAACGTTAGAATCCCTCCTCTTGCTTTAGAGTCCATGTGTATCTGATCTTCAAGAGGACCGTTATTTTTAGCCATGACAGCATGGGCTGTCTCCAAAAATATTCTTGGCCCTGTTGATTGGTTCTACACTCACATTAAGTAAGCAAGGAGCAATGGTTCAAGCTTTTCATACAACAGCAAAAAGTCCATCCTGGTGACCACACGTCAGAATGACTTACTGTCAATTAGATTCATTTGGCTTACAGACATTCTCCAAGGATTTGTGTCTTCAGATAAGGGATGTGAACTTATTGTGCCTACGTGCATCTTCCAGGAAACAGGAGTCGGGAACACACCCATGCCTTCACTCCTATGATTCCGCCTATACTCCTTCGTTCCTTTGCTTATATTTGTCTCTCAATCACTTCCTTTCAGCTTTGCAATCACATAGAGGGCACTATGAGCATAAGACAGTTAAAAATCAACTTGGCTGTTGGACAAGGTATGCTGTCGTCAGGACATACAATGATATAGTCTGAGACAAACCTCACTGAGTCACTGACACATTTATATAGTGAAATAACACCCAACAACAGATGCTGAGTCACTTTTGAAATTCTACGTGCTTCTCACATTTCGAGAGAAACCTTGCTTCAACAACAGAAATACATTAATGTTAAGGAGGTGTGATTGAATTTATTCCATGGGGTTGTCATATAGTATGGAGCCAAAACTGCACAGACCATACGGAAGAAATGAATAAGTTAAAGTACCACTATTTAAAATGACCGCAACCTCAATTATTATTAATTACTTTAATCACTTGAATTTAATACTGCTGCCTAAATATTTCCAGACTATCTCCAAGGCAAATGCAATCACATTTGGACACAAGCATTATTCATTTTCTTTTGTTTACAAACAGCTATTGTCAAACAGCCAATAAAAAGACAGTGTAATTAAATGAATTCCCATAGGTTTGCACAATGGATTAATGCTTTATATAAGTTTAACTATTAATATTCTATCTTTGGGACCCTAACTGCTATATTTGAATTGTTCTAGGCACATTGTTTAAACTCTACAATGTCCATATTGTGGCATTTACAATGGATCAATCCTTATTGTCTGATTAATAAGAAGTTAGTTCTGCATCATCTACACATAGCAGTTTTTCAATATCCCACCATAAACTCTTTAAAACTGTCAACTCTTTCACAGCCAACATTTGAGAATTCTCAGAGGCCTTATTGGCTTCTAGCCTTATTCAAAACAAACATATAAGCACTGTTGGTTTTAATGGGGCCATAAGGCACTGTAACCCACCTCACCCATAAAGAGGAAATTCCTCAACTTAACCGCTGGAAAAAGAGGAGGGGGAGACGTTTTCCAATCCTCCAGGGATGTCATTAATAGCCATTTCATTTAGGCTGATTAATAAAAAAAAAAAAAAAGTCCATTTCCTGATGTGAGGAACATTCATAATGACGCAGACCACATGAAGTACCAGGGGGTTATTACAACTGTGCTTTTAGATTCAATTTTTACTTTGATCAAAACAAATGTAGCAGCTCCAAGCAGCAGTATTGGGGCCTCAAGTACCAAGCACTGCACAGTTGCAGTTTGAAGCAAATTATTATAAACATGTTAAACCCCTTCATAGAAGCCACGAACCACAGACACGAGCTGCATGAGTGAAAGTTGAAATAAGAACCCATGCAAGAGGAGGCAGCTTGGTTGAAGGTAACAAATGAGCTCCACAAGTTTGCAGACAAACATCTTTGGGTCCAAAACACCCCATTGTGGGACACTTTTATTTTACAGTGTTTTATTCAAAAAGGCATTTAAATTCCACCTCTGTTCATATCCTTTTATTGCAGTATTCAGAAGATCTTCCACGTGTTGTACAAGTCCACCAGCTGCTGTATGGGTCTTTAAAATACAGATGGGAAAGGCAGAAGAAAAAGTTGATATCAAGGGAGAAACTACCATCAGAAGCCCAGATCCACTGTTGACCCACTTCTCCACTGGCTGATGGGCACATCTCTAAGAGTCACATCTCTGCTCATCAAGTGGACTGAATCACTAGGATAACTACGCTATTAATACTGGGAATGAGAAGAAAGTCAGCCACGCCACATTCCACAGGCCCTAACATTCCCACATATTAACAGGGCTCGAAATGAAACCCAATACTTGGCATCCCTTTCCCTTGAACCCCAAAGCACTACCCTGCTGTATCAAATAGTTTTCTTATTTCATATGAGAGGAACGCGTCAGAGTCACAAGCTCCTTGTCTAACTAAAGACGTGTTATGTTGGGGAAAAAAACTGGCTCAAGTACAGCCTCGTGAGTACAGGCCTGCTTACCATGACCCTCAAGAGGGATGGGATGCTGGACTTCCCAAAGATTCCATGTTCTTCAAACACCCAAGTGTTCTTATTTAAAAGGGAATGGGCCATTTCCACCAGTGCAATACACTCAAACAAATAACACAGATACTTGAGGAGATCCATCTTTTTGTGGGTGGTCAAAGGGGGAAACTTTGGTTCATTCCAAATGAAAACAAAAAACACAGACTCACCAATTAGATCCTATCAAGCCTACATGACAGAAAATTTGATATGTGCAATAACACTGTTCAGTACTGCGATGACAATATAACTGTGCAACCAGTTAATCTTAGAGTTGTTGACAGCTAGGTAAGAGTTCACCCCATTGGCCAAATGTTTTGAATGAATACATGACCTATGTATCCAGGGCTCCATCTGATTGTATGCTGAGTTTGTATGCATGGTATTTATGAAAATAATAATTTTTGCTATTAATTACACGTCAGGCATCATTTTGCAATGTGTTTGTCAAGCATCTTCATATTGCAATCAAAACTGTTAGTTTCTACACTAGCTCCACCAACACCACTCCCCAGAGATAACACTGTAAACCTGTCATTGTTTAGTTTCTTGTTCTGCAGTGTGGTTTAAATATGTCACTCAATATCAGCGAATGTTGGTCGATTGCAGAATTTTGTATTGTGCATTGTTAAGCTATTAATCTTGCCTGGGTGAGAGGTCAACAGCTGCAGTATAGAGGACAGAGGGCTTCTGGGTAATGTCTGGAATGCTATACTGGGGACTGTTTTAGCACTGTAGATAGGGACAGCCCTCTGAAGTGACCAGCATTTTTTTTAAAAATAGCCTGCAGTAATACTGCACTGAGTCAAGACACTGTAAAAAGGAGATATGCTTACACATCATAAACCCCAGAAAGTGTGTCACTGGCACAAATACAATAATGCTATTTGACACACTCTCAGTGTGGGGACTTCCAATGAAGAAGAAAGAGGAACAGTCACCTTTCTCCTTAAAATCTCTGAGTGTTTGCTTCTACAGATACATTTACACAACAGTGTTTACAGTAACATAATGATAATCCAGCTCAGGGGAGCAGATAGTTGATTTTAAGCAGCTTTACAGACCTTGTCTCTTTCATTCTTTTCCACTGTCCTAATGAGGAGGCTGTTGATTTGCCAGTCAGCAGCAGGGCTAAAGCAATAAAAAGCCAACCATTGCTCACTAACTTTTCCTCACACTCCCTCTAATCCTGAAAGAGCAGTTCATGCATCCGTAATGGTCGATAAAATATGAAAAGCCCTGAGAGCGCTGACGGCAGCAGAGGGTGTACACTATGTGTGGGTTCTCAGCGTTCGTTAATGTCCTCCCAACACACTGAATCTTTAACCAAGGCCACCCCCCCTCACCCCCCCCTCACCCCCAGCACAGCACACGTGAGCATATGAGGATTTCCAGCAGACTGGAGAGTAAGCCTTTAATGTGGTGGAAATGGATACTATCTTGTTCACAATGCAAAAAGACATCAAAGAAAACACACATGGCCCTATGACTGTATGAATGACTGCTGCCTCAGGTGAATAAACCTTTATACACTAGCCACTGAAAACAAAAAATGACTTTGAATCCCACAGTAATAATGTTTGTCTAATGCTTTTTATACTGCCATTATTTCCCAGATCCACTATTTTAAGGCCAAAGCATCCAGTAAAAGTGTGCATACACTGAGGTAACTTTTTGGAATGTTTTCCCTCCATAAACCATCAGACTTATGTGAACCCTAAGTAGGCATCACTAACCAATTTCACAGGTGGAAAATTGGTAGGCTGGAACATGAACTTTCATCACCATACTTTGGACACACTAGAAGGATTTACCGCTAAGATGACAGGCTCTCAGCTGCGATGGGAAAGACTTCCACATGGAAAAGAAACCATAACGAGGCTTCACCATTCCTTTAAATTAGGAAGCCTAGGAGATTAATACAGGTTGTTTCTGTTTGTCTGAGGACTGGCTTCCCTTCAGGGACATTTTGCAGCAGGATATATATGTAAAAAAAGACTAACTTTCCAAGTAAAACTGAGCTGCTTTTAGAGGTTACTGGAAGTCTGTAGTGCTGGTTCCATATTGGGATGGGCTGTTGTTGCTGGGAGGAGATGTAAAGCATATATGGAATGTTTGGCTGCCAGGCCATTACTTACACATAGGGGCTGACTGTGATTGATGAACATGTGTGATCTGCCCACGTATATGACCCAAAAAAAGCTTCAACCCATTACATATGACACTGTCCCATCCTCCCTCAATTTTTCAAATGCCAAACATTTTCATGAAATTTATGTAGCGAACACGTCACAACTTTTTTTTTTGGTTCAAACACATATTCCTCACATGCAACAGCTTTTTAGTACTTTTTCTCCAAAGAAGCACAGCCAAAATTACATCCAATACTTCCATTAAAAAGCCAAAATCCCAGCTCATATATATTGCGCAAGCACACATGGGGGTAGAGGAAGGCATGCTGTCAACACCACTGGGAAAACAGTCCAAACATCAGGACCATGCACAATTCACAACCCAGCTTTTGCTGCTGTTTATGGCCTATAAAGCCACCGTAGTAAAAGCGAGCATTGTAAAATACTGTCCTGCCCTCCAATCACAACAACACAAAAATGTGGAAACTCTATCATCTTAGTGGGATTAGTAGCCCTTGTTGCCCACCAGCTTCTTCTCTGCTCAGCCTACAGACTTATGTTTATTTTATTGGCTGCAGTAGTCTATGTTTTCCTGGCTGAACTAAGCAGCGGGATACAGTGCACGGACAAACTGGGTTTACACTTAAACATCTGTATTCTGTCGTGTGTGCAGTCTCCTGCTGGGTGAATGGTGTAGCTGTTGCTCACAATGACCAGGGACAGTTCAGGTATCAGTTTTAAGATCAAGTATCTCCTACTTACCCACTACAGACAGGCTGCCTTGAGAGATAGATTGTCCCTGTGTTGTGTCACTTGCAACAGAATATGAAAAGACTTTCAACAAAGCAAAGTTAGGAGAAAGGTTTCAAGTATTCCTGCATCCTCAGGCAATATTTCTCTCTCTTTTGCCACTTGAAGTTTGTGTTTCATGGCCAAAAATTCCACGGCATTGCTGAGTCTGGTGGTGTTTCCCGGCTGAGCCCGCTGCGTTATGCCTGCTTCCCCTCACTGAGGTTCTGAGCTGAGCTCTGGATTTCAGCTGACTGTGCGGGGAGCTGAGCTGTTGACATTGTCCTCGCTCTCTTTCCCCCTCCCTTCCTTGCTCTCTCTCCCTCTCGCTCTCTGTCTTTAGATCACCCGCCCCCCTTTCCCTTTGGATTCCGGCTCTAGCATGACAGCATCCATGTGGATTCACAGGGAAGGTGCTGAGCGCTCTGTGAATATATGAACAGAGTGCATAAGTGCATGTGACTGCCTGCTGCGTGATGCCAAGGGAGAGGGCAAGATGAAAGGAAATGACCCTTGGCGACCTGTGCTTCCCACCAACACCCCTACTCACAATGTCAACTCCACCCAATGCATTCCCTCACTGAGTGAAAAAACGCATTGGATGGGGGGGATATCACACCCAAAGGAAAACCCTTTTCCTGTCTCGTCATCTCGTATGCACAAAAGCACACCCAAGCACATACACAAGGACATTCCAATTATGTGATTCTCCATTAGGAGTTACCTTTGTGACATATACATGCACAGGAAAAGGCTTTTTCACAAGTCTAATAAGTGTTCACTGAGGAAAAGGTGAGACTATTGGTCGATAGCATGATTCAAAGCTGGGTCAACCTTGTGTGGTTCCCAGCATTAGCTCAGACATCATACATATGTTATGTGTGTTATGAAGGGTCAGCTGAGAGGCCACATTACAGAGGTTTCTGTGAAGTTCAAGAATGTTACTGTTAGAAGTCAAGGAGTTCATGTCAAGATACCAAATTTGCTAAAAACATGCAAACCGTAACCCCTGAAGCCAAGAAAATCTACAGAGGACATGCCAACGCTTATACTAATCACTGCAACATTTCTAAATAGAGGGTTACAAAGATTATCAAACAAAATAGTCTGTCAATTTAAATCATGTCAGCTCTTTTATTGGGTGGATTTGATGGGGAGAGTGCCTCAGTTCATTATCAACAAGCTCTTAACCCCAAAGTGAGTGATCAGTAAAAAGGGTATGCATTTTTATTTTCATTGTCAAACTTTCTGAAACCAAGAGTCATTCTTATCTGGCTCTGTCTGCTACTGAGGCTAGACAAGATGCTAGCTTATCTGATGGTGATTTCTGATCAATATAAAGGTTAGTGCCTCTTGTCATGCTGATACAATGTGCAAAAATATAAAGAAGTGGGGGCCATTAAAAACACAAGTTGTCAGTGACATTGTTTCATCCTTACATTTGCAGCCTCTAAACATGACTCAAAGTAAATCCAAACTACCGGTTTGTGCTGAAAATAAGTGTTTGTGGTGCTTACACTCTCCAAGTGGAGCCAATGATATGCCAAAGAGTGGATAAAGGGGAGAGTCATTATACCATTTGTCATCTCTCTCTAGGGACAGCACACAGATGTCACCAAGTTGTTGGCATAAATGCCTGAGTGCATTCCTGAGAGAGCTCTGGGGACACATCCATTAGCCCAGCACTCAGTCTTAGCCACTTTCAGTACTGCCTCTTCCTCTCTCTTACTGTGCAGCATCAGGTGTGTTTGCATCTTTTACCTTCTCTCTTGGGTAATATCTCCATCCACAAAGCAAAGGAAGAATCCCTGAGGAAACGCAGAGGAATATGGTAAGCTCATTCGTCTTGTTTAGCTAAGTGTGTTTCAGCTACCCCTGTATCATCCATCACAAGACAGTAAATTATATTGGCTAATTGGAGTAAATTAAGTGGGCTTGGCATGCTTGCGATAAACATCATACCCCTACAAAAAAATCCAGAAAAACCATAGGTCCATCTGTTTTCCTTTTTTGGGAGTGTGTTTGTTTTGAATTGTCTTGGGCAGCATACATTTTGTTGTAGGAAAGAAAATAAGAGGTTACACACTCCACTCCACATTGTCACTCACAGTGCCAGAGGATGACCGCAGATTGTGGCCTCTACAGACTTGACTTTGGTGAACTCGCACTGCCCTCTGGGTAATTCTTTTAAACACAAGTGAGGCTCACGTTTGCCCACCAGGAACAGCACCGTATGGTGAACATCAGGAGTGACATTCCAGCTGTAGAGTAACATAAAAAAAGATAAAGTCTGACAGTTCAGGTAGGGTGCTTTCCTCTCCACAGGTTTGTGAGCTGTGAAGTGACACCTAGCTATGGTCAACCTGCCAGTCACTTGTCATTACGGTGAGAAAACCTCACTGAGCTGCAGCCTGAACTCTCCTATACCAGCTGAGAAACCCATGAAAGGCACCATTGAGCATTCCAGGCAGATCTTTCACAAACAAAAATGCACCACCACAGTGTAGGAACAATCAAAGCCAGGCTAACGAGAGCTAAATTTAGTCAAGGAAAGCAGTGAAAAGAAACTTGGCTCTCTGTGGGGAGTTGGACAAAAGGTGGATGGAATATTGGACAAGAAGAAATGGGTCACCCAAGGTGGTCTCCTCCAGGCTCATAAACCATGCTTTTTACTTCAGATGCCTGGTATGGACAGATAGTCCAAACTGATAACAGGCAAACAAACAGCTGGAAGTGAGTAAAACGGCTGCTCTTGGCTCTGAAGAGGTCTCAAGGGTCATCACTGAAGAGCAGTGGCAAGAGCCCTCCTCCAACCTGGCAGCTGCCAGAGCTAACATGGCAAACAGTCATGTTTTACGATGTGTTGTTTCTTAATGTATTATTTAGGGTTTCTCTGACCAGACAGCTCTCATTTTAGTTTGTTTTGTTTAAGAAAGGAATTCCTTGTGACAGCAGTTTGCACATAACCATTTCTTTCATGCCCCCACAATCATAAATTGCCAGTTAAAAAAAAAAAAAGAAAGTCACTGCACAAAGCCTGAACTCTTGACAACATAAACATGAGGGCACATTTTTATTCAGAGCCTAATTGTATGTTGGCTATAAATCATAACGGGAAACTCTATCCATCTTTCGAACCCTGCCACAGAAAAGTAGCCTAATGACAGTAAAGCCATAAACCATGAATCTAATTGTAGTCAATGTGTTCTTATGATGACATTCATTCCTGTCTTTATTATTTACAATACCAATCTACAATTTCTTACTCAGGACACACTTCTATTTTAACTTTCTTCAAATACAAATAAAAAACATTCAGCTGTTTTTACTGATGTGACTCAGTGACCAGAATTACCAGTCATTGGCAGAGGATGGGGTTTTTTTTTGGGGTGTTTTGTTGCAGTACTGGGTATCTGAATGGCTCCTTTGTAACAAAAGCAGACTGGGCAGGGTCAGAGGTCACCCTGCTGGCCTGCTCCCACAGTACCTCTGCTGTCTGCCTGGATATGTGCCAGCTAAATGCAGTCATGTTTGGACAATGGCACAGCTTTCCGCCGAATGACTCATGACAGCTTCATCATGTTAACTAGCAATGTCATGCCTTGATCTTTGGGCATGAAGGCCATGTAAGACTGACAAGGTCTAAAAGAAATCATCTACACATTGAACAACCACTCTGAAATACAGTGAGCACAATTATGCTATGACTGCAGACGACAACTGCAGTTTTATAAATGTGGAATTCAACGTAAAAGTACCCACAAGAAGACCACACTTTTGCTCTAATACATCAGTTCTCACAAGTCCTTTTGTGACCACAGTGAATCCAGGTGTGTGGACTATAAAAAGGAGAATAGAGACTGACAAAGAATACTTATGGGAAATGAAAGACTGATGGTAAAACCGAAAGGCAAGGGCTTTGCTTTCTATTTTTCCAGATGTGTCCATTCAAAAGCAAGGTTTATGTATTCCAGTTGCTTTTATATTAGCGACATGGGGACCTCACTCCACAGTGTACAGTGTCAGCTGTATGGCAGACATCACAATTTATCACCATTGCTTTTGCCGCCATTTGAAAGAAAACACTAAAATAACTTATCTTTTAAGGAGAGACTTTTCAGAATGACCTCTTTCTTCACTAACCACAGACTGAACCCGAGTCAAAGTCCCTTATCTTAGCTTTTCCAGGTGTATACATGTCTTCTTAAAATCCATTCATAACAATATAAATCAGAGCTTTTACATTCCTCAAAACTGCTGCGCATGTCCATGTATGGTAGGGCACGTCTGGAAAGTTGGATTGAAAAGTTTAGTCCAATTCTAAACAGTGCACTTGCAGGGGGTACCCTCACTTCTTGGTCACGCTACACTCCACACACGGTCATGACTGTCATAGTATCACCATGAAAACATCTGGGAGCAATCTGTTCTGTTAAAAGAGGCCCCCTGTGAACAGGTGTGTGTCTGGGCTCATGGCCTTTTAGCCTTCTTTTTGACCTCTGATCTTTTGTTATGGGTGAAGAACTCTTTGAACCCTGTGGCACCAATGGACACAGACAGGACTGTCTGAACAACCAAGGTCACATTACCTTAGACTGAGGGTGACTCAGGACATTTTTTGTTCCTGGTGTAGCTATTGAGGTTAGAGTTTCAAAGCAACACAAAAATGCATCCCAAATTTTAATTAGCTAATTACAGGCTGTGCCCAAGGAGCTATGATGATTAGCTTAGCTAGGCACAGTAAAAATAACACAGCTGTATCTATTTGCATAAAGCTGGGACAGCAAAAGCAACGACTGACCAAACATTTGAAGCCACTGTGACAAAAAAAACTCTCCAACCTCTTGAAAGATTTTTATCACAAACCAAAGGAAGTGGACTGCCTAAAAATAGCCCACAAATTTTCTTCTCTTACCCTTTGGTCTGGCTTGTTCACATTGGTTTTAACCAACCCAGCTCACACCACTAGTGTGCCCAAAATAAACCATAAGCTGCTATTTTATTTATTTTTATTTTTTTTAAATCTCTTTCCTGTTAGATTTAATACTTAGAATGAGGCTTGAGGGTGTTGTACTGTACTGCAACTCTTATATGCTCTCCAGAGATGACAGAATAATAACAAACACTTCCTGTTTATCTCTACAGCAGGTCAGAACACACTGTTCTAAAATCCATTCCAACACAAATCCACTAGTTATCACATCTTAATGTAGGAAACAAATACTATTTCCGACAGTAAACAAAAAAATGACAATTCAACAATATTGGCTTTCCTTCACAATACTGGGGCGGCATCTGTAATCATAGAGAATGAGAATCTAACAAAAGAAACTATTTGAAGAATTTTCAGGATTTCAGCCAAAGTTACACAATATATCTGTCTACAAAACTTGGAAAGCTGGAGAACAATTGACCTTCGACCTATCAGCATCACTCAAGCACACGTGCCTTGTGTTCCATTCAGCCACACAGAGACTTTGTCTGTCCAGCTGCTTCTGATATGGTGGGAAGGGTCAGACATGTTATTACAATGATTTACTAGCCCCTTAAGTAAAGAAACCCTTCACCCTTTCTCCATCCCCACAGCTGAAAAGGGGCTCCCAGAAAGATACACTACAGTGGCTAAACAGTGGACAGTCACATGGCCTCCACTGCGGTCTGTATGTTCTTTCAATTGGTTGAGAAGAGCATACTAAGAAAACTGTCCTTGGAGTGCATGTTTAAAGGGCTGGGTCAGGATTGCCTTTCTGCTTTAGCTGATAAGCAGCGCTCATCTCTGTCTGCAGGAAGACATCACACATTCATGTACATTACACCCAAACCAAACTGATAAGAAAGCAATCTTAATGTGGTTCTTCATTCACTCTCATTCTCCATTCAGTCTCCACATCTGCTACTGTGTGGAGAGCTGACTGAGGGAGCATTAATAATGACCATCTTCAGCCACATATAACACAATAATAAGAATAAAACAATGTACTGAATGATAATTGAGTTTAATATGATTTTTTTTCCCCAAACAACTTTTGAGGCCTTGGTAAAAGTGAAAAGACTGAAATCTCAAAATGTGCAGTTATTACTTTTGTGATTTCTTTTTTTGTTCTTTATGTGATATTACACTGCAAAAGAAGTAGTGTCTTATTTTGTCAACACAGGTTGGTTTTTCTGAGCTTCCAAGGAGGAAATACAAGCACAATCATTTGTATGAAAAGCACATCATGTGACAACAACAATTTGTTGATTTCTACATAAAGTAATTTGTATAAAATATACAAAGATAAAGGTAATGAAGTGAAGGACAACATGTGAAGCAGCATCAACAAACAACTGGACTATAATAAAGGAGTTTCATATGAATCACATACAGTCTGCGCCATCTGTGTTCTTTTACTGGACACTGGATCAGACACAGGCTGCAGATGAGCATCCAGATGATGTTGAACCTTGAACCATGAATATTGTATTGAGCAGCCTGGCACAAATATATTTGATTCTTATTGAGCAAAAGTCATAACTGTTGTAAATTGTATCAGTAGATTTCACACAAAATTCTTATTTTACACTTTATTCATCATCCCAGTTCCACATCACACTTATAAAAAGTTTATTTTTTGATGTCACAAAACCTGCTGGTTGGTATGTACCTTAAATTCAGATTTTTGTTGAACACTAAGAGCCTTTCTCAAGTTAGCAGATGAAAAAAACATACTACACCCTGCACAGACGTGAATGTGTACAGTATAAATCAGACATTACAATGAAAGAAGACTGAAAAATGCTTGTTTTTGAATAGTCAGACTTTAAAATTGTATCTAGTATTTAAAGTTGAAAGTAGTTTGTGAGTATGATATTTTTGTGGCCATATTGCCAGGCCCTAGGGGAAGTATACATACATAGTGTGTGTGCAAGAAAGAGAATCTGAATTCATATAGCACCATGCTGTGTGCAAGGGTGCTGGGGGACTGGGGGAGGGGGGGGTGCTTGCTAAGAAGGCCCTTTGTGCACCGATTACCAGCAAGTGGGGTAAGTGACGGTGTTGATTGAAGCCAGCTGAGCCCAGAGCAGGCTCCTAGAGTCACAGACGCACGCCCAACATCACGCCCTTAAAATCTATCTGGTCTCCTCAATGACATATCCGCTAATGAGCCTCTCTTCCATGCTTGTTAATTTTCTGCTGCCTGAAGTTTACACAAACACACCCACACATCCGCAAACGCTTGTGAAATCAATCTAGCAAACAAGTGAAAAAGACTAGCTATGCTAATGCTCCTCAGCTGGGAAATGACCTCCACGCTGTGACAAAAACTTGCACTTGCTTCACTGATGAGGTCTCTGCATTGATTATATTCACCCCTTAATCCTGAGGATGATTCTTGCCTTGTGAAAAAAAAAAAAAAGGAATATCACAATTATTCCAATCATGTTTAACCCTCACACATGCACATGATTGTACTGGTTGCCAATCAGAAGTATTCAATAGTACAACATTGACTGAACTCAATGAGCAGCGTATCCTCAGGGACGTTCTAAATGCAGTCATGTGTGGTATCCAAAAAGCATGATCCTAGCCAAAGCTATAGCTATCATTCAGCTGCTATATACTGTATTTATTTAAATGTAGTACAGATGTTTCCTTACCCATGCCTAAAAAATGCACAGTGGTGCAGAAATATAAGTACAGGTTTAACTAAAAAGAAAAGTTGTCACACAATAAGCAGTTGTCCTGTGCATTCGACAAAAACCTGCACTGAAATAAAGCCTTGACCCCCATAGTACAAATCTGGGTTAATCACATCTGCTCTGGCTGCATACAATCAACACACATTGTTCCGATTACATGCTATTTAAGTTAAATGGTCAGGTTGGACCTCGAATTGTTGTCCCATTGCATGCTGCAACAAAAATGTGGGTCAGCATTTTTTTCCTCTGCAGCTTTTCCTCTCTCTGAATCTAAGTTTCCTTCTCAGAACAATGAGTCTGCCGTTTTTTTTTTTTAGTCCCTTGGATTGTAGTGACAACTGGCATTATTATTATTATGACCACAAAGGCCACAGACAGTTAACATGCCTGCTCTAAGATGCAGGACGTGATATGAAGCAGAACTCAGTGACCTTGCTTCACCGTTTCACCTCTTTCTTTTAAACACTCAAAACCAAGGCCAAAAGAGTCATTTCCATAATCATGAGCATTGATTGGTTACTCTCAGATGGAGAGTTGGAAGATCAATGGGAGAACAGGAAGAGGGGCTCATCGGCAGCTTCAACCTCTTCCAATGTCAACAGCTTTTGATTTGAGTGGCACTTTACCTACAGGGAGCTGAAATAACTTACTCCTTTTTGGCCTTCGGTGTTTTGGTTTCACCAGAGACCATGGTGAGACAAGGAAACCAGGCCAGGTCTCTGCAACTGTTCATCCAAACTAGAATACCGCAACTAAAAATACACTACAGTAACCAGGAATCGATAAACCATTACATGTGAAGGTTTTAAGTGGAAGTGAATTCTAACAAAAAAAAAAAAAAAAAGGAAGAGGAGATACGTCTGGGAAATGTACTGCACACCACTGACCAGTAGCCAAAAAGCATAAGACAGATTTATGATCAGTGTCTGCTTTAATACTTTGTCATCTGTGTTCTAAGTAAGTTTGTGTGTGCGCATGAGCATTCAAATGTACTCGATGCACAAATGAATCGCAGCGGGGCTTCTTCCCTTCATTCTGTTTCACGAGCCAAACCAGCAGGCCCCCACATCTCTGATCAGCAGATCCTTTTCCTCTTCCTCTTTAAGCACTTGGATGGAATGTCAGGAAGCCAAGGTGATGATGGCTAGTTTGGGTGTAAGTGTGTGCACTATACGTGAGTGTATGCACGCATATGCAGTATACAGTGCGAATGTAGGGCGTGTGCAGGATCAGCTTTGCACGACACAAGGCTACTAGGCTGGCTTCTACAGGTAGGTTTGGAAAGACTTTAAAATCTGCATTCCTGATTTTTTTCCTGTTTCTGAATCTACAGTCTATTTCTCCTCAAAACTAGTAAAAGAGCCAAAAAAAAAGTTGTCCATCTCCAGCAAGAAAGCAAGAAATGGACTGAACTGAAAAATAAGGCTTCCATTTGGTTTTGTGTCTCTATCCAAGGGCTGAGAGATAAAGAATGCACAAGATTTCCTGCCTCGCGGCGCAATGTTCCCCAAACATCGCCCGGTTTATGTACTGCGGCCTGTCGCCAAGGCAACCTGGCAGCGAATCAGGGCCCAGCAAAAGAGTGGTGGTGATCCAAAGAAGGGAAAGAGTGAGAGGAAGAAAAGGAGGCAAAAGGCAGTTTTAGTGAGGCTCTTCTTGAAAAAAAAAATATTTTGAAGCACATTTAAGATGAGAAATACTTTTCAATGTAATTAATGCATATTTGTCCTCCTTTCATCTTATAACTTCAGTGACATTACAATGCTTTCACTACCTTTGTCACCAAAATGACATGTCAGGAAGTCCAATGCATATACAGCCACCTCAGTCAAGTCTGCTGGAAAATCTCAGTTAATTCTCATTGTCTAATTGGATTGAAGTCGTTATTCCAACAACTTTTCAGCAAGATCTTTAAGTTGATATACACACCTCTATTACTGTCCAAACTGTCACTCCCCTCTGGCTTTTGGCATCCAGAATAAAACAATACATCCATATTCTCTCCACATTAAAACTGTATCACTGTAATAACCTGGATCACTCAGGCAGTTAATTGTGCATTTAAGGGATTTTGTTTGTCAGCACAGCAGCCGGGGGATGGGGGGGGTTGACAGGGCTTGGTGCATGGGCTGATATGGCAGCATTAATGTTTGCACCAGGGGTCCAGTCTGTCGGAGTAATACCTCTAATCCACCCCCCACTGATCATGTCAAATCCCAGTAGATGTGGTCAAGGGCATGGTTACAGTGTGGTAGCATCAGTGCCTCAGCCCTGACCCTCACCCCTTCAACC
>JAPQRP010000017.1:5632842-5650596 GCA_037367295.1 Apogon hyalosoma | reverse complement strand
ACACACACACACACACACACCCACACTGTCATTTCACCTCTTTCTCGCCGATCACAATATCTTTCGGTCCCCTCACGCTACATGGCACCACTAATCCCTGCGGCTGTTGGACAATGTGAAGGTACGGAGGGGGGGGTGAAAAGGAGGAGGAGGGGGGAGGGGTTGAATTGTGATGATGGAGCGAGACTGGACTTTCAAAAGCCATTTTCTAGATGGATCACTGCCTGAAGAAATATTACAGGCAATGGCTCAGATACAGAAAGAAAACAGGCAGTACAGCCAAGATGCAGAAAGAGAAAAAAATATATATCAGTAGCTTTAATGCACGCCAATTCCTATGTTCAATGTGTGGTGGAAACAGTCAGATGGTTTGGCACACAGAGCAATGGCTTATGGGTTATCTCTCCATCACTCTGATGCTGACAGGATGGGCCTGTCAACACACATGCGCACACAGACAAGCTTTTTTTTTTTGCAGAACTTACAATCCTTGATCTGTACTGCTTCTCATATTTCCATTTGGAAATTACCTTAAAACAGCAAAAGTTGACAATAAGGAAAAAATATATAAAGGATGACTCCAGCTCTATCCTTTAAGTACACCAGGAGCTGTAAACCACTGCCAAGAGTACATTAGCAGAAGAGAGCTACACGACCGCACTAGCAGGGACTTTCATGGATGACAGTGAATGCACCATAAATATCTAATTAGTCAAAGGCAGTACAAGAGAGATATTGCGTCATGTGCACATCTGGTACAGACAGTGATTAAGATGAAAATGAAAGGAAGCTGAAGTTAAATTTTCCAACCTATGTAATCTCGCAAGTGCACAAATGAGTTTGCCTGGACGCATAAATAAATATAAACAAGCCCTGTTATAAACAAAGCCCACAGATCCAGAAAATACCAAAAATAACCTGCTGTTTGTGGTTGCTAAGACATGCCTGGGTCATTTGAGTTTCCCCTACTGGCTCCCGTCGCTTGTTTACCCCCACACTTCCTGAATGCTGATGGCAGATAGCCTCCTGGTTTAAACAAGTGGAAAGAGAAGGAAAACAGCACACTGTTCTGAAAAGCTGCTGCACAATGCAAGGGGAAAGAGGAGGATGGAGGAGGGGGAGGTCAGTTTCTTCGTAACCAAGGAAACACCACCAAGGGGGTCACCTGATGTCCACATGATATTTACCACAAGGGAGTGATGGAGCTGTACATCAGAGGAGGATGACAACTGTTTTAACAGGCTTCCTTCCTCCCCTCCTTACCATCTCCTCTCCATCTGCAAAAACTTTAAAAACAGAGAATATGCTGCATTCAAGAGCATGCATTTTCCATCAGTATTGATCAAGGAGAGCAGATGAGATTAGTACAGTCCATCAGCAGGTCAGAGGGGAGGTAGAGGGCTAGTGTTACAGGTGAAAGTAAGAATAACAGAAGAAGAGGAGGTTGTGAGGGACGGAATCATAGCACAGAGATCATCCACAGATGCTGCAATCTGGAGGAATGACTTGGTTTATAACGCAGCACAAATAAATGCCTTGCCTTTCAACAGTCCATTTGAAGTGCACTGCGAGTGCAAAACCTGCACAAGATCAATCTGCCTCTCTAGAGGGATAAAAGTAAAAAAAAACAACAAAAAAGGCCCCATTTCAACGAGCCTCTCAAGAGACAGAACCCTATTCATAGCACTGCTGAATGTTTCAGTTGTTGCCAACCACGCGGTTTGTCACTTGGCGAAAAGGAGTTTTTGAAAAGAACATGCCAGGGATGAAGGATCTATGGCCCAGCTCCACTGTTCGGACGGTGTTGGTCTGTTTAGTTACTCGATAGCAAGAAAGACAGAAGCGTTTGTCATCGCTCCTGGATCCGTAGCTGTGTTCGCTCATCCATCTCAAAGCTCAAACACAATGAGATGGCAGTTAGCTAAGATGAAACATTAGGGCCTGGGAGAGAATCAGTGGAACACAGTAAAAATGCCTATCACAGCTTTCTTTTCTACTTAAGAGCTTTGAACTGCACCATAAAGCCATTACATGACTGAAAAGAAATGCATGAGAAGATATAGATGCCAAATTTAGTAATCCAAAAGTCTGACAGAGAATTATGACTGAAATGAAGTTCTAAAATGTTTTACCGTTTAGTAATGGCCTTTAATTTCAAACAAAGTGAGGTCAATGGGGAGGTTTTGTTTTATGCTGAATGTTTGAACCTTTTTTCTGCCTCAGGTCAAATAATTAACAGCCTCATGGTTTCCAAACCCTGCAGGTGAGGACAGAATAAGAATATATGATGGACTAGAGTGGAAAACAATATGGGTGAAAGGGATGCATCCACTTCTTAAATCTTAAATCTTGTTAAGAGGCTCCAGGCTTAGATCATGTCCATAAAACGTATTTGTCACACCAGTAAAGTGAATTACAGCTGCTTAAATTGAATTTAAGATAGTGGTGGGAGTCAACATAATCTGACAGTTTCTAATCTTTGGAAAAGAATTACAGGTTATTTAGTCTTTGGTCAGTACAAAGGAAAAACCCCAACAAGGCAGTGAGAGATAAACATCACTAATCACAAAAAGACACTGGTGACCTTCATGACAAAAATGCAAAACCTGTATTTCAGGGGAATGCCGTGATGTGAATATGAAACTATGTTAAAGTAAATGAGCGTGTCAGTGGGAAATAAGTGCATGAGGCAAAGTCCAACCACACCGAGCCACAAACTTTGTTTAATGACGTAATTCCTTCATCTAAATGGCCTTTACATGAATCACAACAAGTTTCATTAACAAAACTGAAAGCTATAAATGATACCCATCTCAGGTTCAACATTTTAAGACATATTCTGCAACTGAAGCCAAGGTAAACCTGCCAAAGCCTGGCCCCTGCTCAGAAACTGTCACATCAAGACACATGTCTCAATCTCATCCTTCATCTGATGTAATTTATCGGTGGGAGTTGTTTGCCAAGCTATTTATCATTATACTGAAGAAGACAAACTATATGATGGAGCAAAGAGGACTGGTCATTGAAATGGTTTTGACAAGTGGTTTGCTACTCAAACGGCAGGATTTAAGGACCTCATGCTACCACTAGGGGGGTTGCTGGGAGCAGAGGGGGCCCACAGCCCCTCCGAGCCTGGAGGACCCCAAGGGAAAAAAGCCAGTCCAGAGAGCGGGGGACTCTCACGGACAGTCGAGAAATTTTCCCACAATCAAACACACAAACAGAGCCACACAGGGCAGAGGAAAAGACCCCTGTCCACCAAGGAGAGAGAGAGAGGGAGGGAGAGAAGGAGGGAAAGAGGAGGACGATCTGATAGTTACAATAACACAACCCAAAGAAGCATATACATGCCATATCTCTTGTGAAGAGGCCCCTCATATTAAATGCATGCTATGGATATCCAATGGTCTGAGTAAAAACTCTACATTCTCCCAGGGATGTTTAACCTGTGAATAACCTTAAGTAAATTTCAGAAACCCACAGGGTTAGTATGGGCCTCCACCAGATGATTTGGCCAAACCCGCACAGTTCATTGGTAAATGACCTCATTAAGGTAATCTGTTTTCAACACAATCTACTGCTACAAATACCATCTGCTAGGCATTAATGGGGTGTCAGGCCACTGAGGACATCTGGATTGTTAGTGTTGAGCAGTTTAGGCTAATTTAAGGACATTTTGATCCTGGGAAACTAACAATGCAAGATAAAAATTCTAGAAAAAAACCAAGGCCAAATGGTTTGTCGGGGGCAAATCAAGCAGAAAAAGATCTCAGGTTGAAGCAGAACAAGAAGAACTTTGTCATTAAAACACATCCAAAAGGCTATGGGCTTCAATATTGAATGCCTTGAGCTGCCCAACCCAGCATGTCAAGATAATTAAATCTTAAGCACATAATGGCAAGCTCTTTAAAAACACAATCTATTTCCTGGAGAGCCAGCCAAGCAGTTGGGCAAGGTCACAGGTCAAAGGTCACCTTTTACCACAGTTCTGGGGAGTCTATCAACACAAAAGGTTTGATCTCTGATACAAGGAGTGGCCTTTTGAGGGAAGAAAAAATTAAAAAACCCTCAAACATCAGGAGTGAGTCCTTTGAGGATGCTCCTGTAGCTATAGGGCTGCGTGATAAAACAACTAGGATAAACAAAATGTTATTTTAGTTATTTTTACTGCATATTTTGATGCTGAATGAACATTTCATCATTTTAACATAATACAAGTGAATCATTGTGAATGCTGTACTTGTAGATTGGTGAAATGTTTTATGTTTGTAATGTTCTGGCCATACCAAATACTTTAAAACTGCAAACACCTATTTTCTTGTATTTTGGCTCAAGACCATAAATCACCCTGTAAAACTGAAAGAAATAATGACCTGACAGTTATGATGATAAGTACTGGTATTAACTGATATGGATTGTGTTTTTATGATAAGATTTTTGAACACAAGCATTTGGATTGTGCCCAGTTTGGAGTCAGTTTTTCAGTTATGTCACCTCACCATCACCACCCACGTTATATTTCACCATTTGATGATGGATCTCCTTCCACTGGAAATCTAAAGGTTACATCTCGAGAGAATGTGGCATGCAAGCCTCCTTGCAAGTGGGTCTGCAAAAAGTCTTCGAACTTCCTTTTATAGAAGTAACCCCCCGAGCTGGATATCATAGCCATTATAAATAAGAAGCTGGAATGCAGAAGGGGAAAAAATAAACATCCAAGCTACTCTGTTATCTGCACCCAGCTGTGTAGTTTAGAAGCCAGTCCTTCGAGGTGATGTCACACTGGCATTGCGTTATTGTTAAAATAGGGTTTCTATAACTTCTGTGAACACTGATGCATTCAAAGAAGCAGGAATGCAGACCTTGACATCGCATGACCTTAAAGCACAAAATAAAAAGGATGCAACTGTCACTAAAAGTCAGTGAATTCATTCTGAAAGAAATTGTGAGAGCAGGCATTACAATCTGGATAAATCTGATTGGTGTTGATTTGCAGTTGTAAAGCAGAGTCACAACAATCCACTAGATGACTTTAAACTGAAACCACAATTTCTAAGACCTTTAAAGAAACAGTACTTTAATGAGTCAGGTAATGTTGGAATTAGGAGTTTAAGAGGTTCAAAGGAGCAAGGGACAATGGAGAACATCTCCAGGTGTGGCTTTTTCAAGCTCATTTCAGAGGCAAAGTGAATCGGAGACGTGGAGGTGAGGGGAAACCTGCAGTCGAGAGAATTCGAGGGGCTGACGCACTGGAGGTTCGATAAACGATTCCATATGTGCTCCAGATCCCAAGTGAAAGGCCTGCTTTGTGCTCAGTGAGGTAGCACGCGCACAGGTCCCAACTGGACCCCCCTTCCCTGCTCCCCCTTCCATCTACTGACAAAACCCTTCGTGCCCTTTCTCAGTAGCTCGGGGTAATATTAGCCAGGCACATGGGCCAAAAGTAAGGGGGTTTGGATGCCCAAGTCTCAACCCTCCGTCTTGGAGTCTATTTTGACGAGAGCTAATTGCCTGTGACTACATGGAGACAGGGCACCGAAACAACCATTTCAGTGGGGTAGTTGTCTGAGGGGGTGAATAAGGGTAGAGGGTAAAAAGGATGGAGGTTGAGATGGAGATGGAGGGGGAGGGAACTGTCAGGAAGTGAAGACATATTGGGATATTCTCAACCTCCATTAACCCTCGTGCTAAATCATTCCTACTGATGGAGAAATAATTCCTCAAGACATTGAAGAGGCAATCATACACAAACACCTGCTCCTGTGTGTTTAGCTCTGATATGATTGAGGAACCAATCATCCAGCCAAAATGCACACTTAATGCAAAATATGACCTCTTCTGTGGTCAATAGGATCAGAACAATGGATGGTGAAACTGAGAATAAAATTGCCTCTAATTTATACCACTGGTGGAAACATGCAAGTCTAATCAGGTAGTCAAGGCAGCAAGCTACTGTTTCTAATAACATTAGAGTGGTGCAAGTGTACAAACACCACTCTAACAATGACACATTGTGCAAAACTCCAAGAGCAGAACTTCCCTTTTAAAAAACTGGTTTGGATTTATGAGATTGTAATCAACGCATGATCTATTTTTTTAAATTAAGACTGAGTGGGTGTGTGGGGTGGACTGAGAAGAAACCAAACTGTAGGCACTGACTGAAGAGGAGGAGGAAGATGAACATGACAACACATCCCATTGGTAAAGGTGTCACCTTCTGAAAGATAATAGGTACAACCTGCAACCCTTGGACACCGGTTTTCCCCAGCAAACAGTTGCATAATGAAACCCAGATAACCCATTTACAAGAATAGGCTTGGTATGAAGAGGAAGAGAAAATGGTGATAATCTGACATGAGGTCCCTTCAAATGTACATTAAGATCATATCATGGTTTCACAGTTGGTTGAACTGAATTGGTGCCAAGTGTCTTTGGCATACAGGTGCATTCCTGACACACTGCAATTCCTCTTACTTCACAGAACAGCCTCACTACTGTATGAGAGAAACAGACCAAAGCCTGTTGCAGCCACCCATCAGCCAGCCCTGCACACTAAGCACCCATGTCCAGGACCCGTTCTAGAGCAGACATAGCTTGAGGCAAAGAAAAATATAAAATGTCATGCTTGTTCAGACTAAATACATAAAACTTTAAAAAGAGTTTTACTTCAACGTCAAATAAATGCCTCCAAATCTGTGTTTAATCAAGAATCCCTAATAAATGCCTGGTGCATTCATGTATTGGAAACTTTCCTCTGCAATTTGTCCTTTACAGTATATTTTAGAGTCTGGCAGGTGTGAAATCTACTGTTAATGTTGCAATACAGACAGGGAGCTATTTTAAAACCTCCTCTTCACAGATTTGGCACTGTAAACTGTGTGCAGAATATGCATGTGTAATTCGTGGTGTAAATATGGTCACCTCCTGCTGCACAAACAAATCTGCGACCCAAACCAGTTTCACTTTTGCCACAGATAAAAGAACAGGCTAGTAAGGTTGCAGAGGTGGCAGTGTATTTGTGTGGACGGGGGGGGGGGGTCACAGCCACTAGTGACATAGGACTGTGAAGATGGTGAGGGGGGTACTGGGCAGTGTACTTTAAACTACGCAACACTGTGTCTGGTGTAGGATTATACCCTCACAGCTAATTACTCCCAGACTTCTTTGCTGAGCGCCAGAAACTGTGCGCCGATACAGTAAGCCGGCATGCTGCCTGCCTGTCCAGCACACAAAGAGGAGAGGGAGCTGGAACAGGGACTGGCACGAGGCCATATGTGTGTGCTGTGGCCACTTAAGCATGTTTGCAATGAGTGAAGGGTAAAGAAAGAGAGGAAAAGCCAGCTGCTGGCAAACCTTTAGGATACAAGGCAAGATGAGGACAAAGCTGTCAACTTAATAGTTCATGAACTGTAAAGGTGCATGTGCTCCACATAGGGGTTTCAGAGCAGGTTAGAGCACAAAGTCAGCACAAAACCTCCAGAGATCCAGAGGAAAATGAGCCACATCCTCCAGCCTTTCACACTTCCTACCCTGTGTAGTCCACCACACAGGAATCTAAACTTATAATGGCACATTTATACTGAGTTAAAACAAAAGAGGACCTCGACCTCAGCAACTGCTCATAAACAACAGGCTTTTTTGCCTGGCCGGCCTCTCCCCATGACAGAAAGGCTGAGATCGGACACCCACCACCACAGCCATGTGTGACCACCCTGATACCTGGTTAACAAACACACAACCACCCTGTGCTGAGGAAAGCTTCCAGTCATCCTTCCACCCACAGAAACATCCACAGACACAACCAACAGGCCTCTACTCTGTGCTCTGTCAGCAGGGGCACTGCCAGAAGCAGAACACCTCAGCCCAGTGGCCTTGTTACTCTTGGATGTCAAGCCTATTTTTCTTCCCTCCCTCCCCTCTGAAAACACACAGGTAGGTAGGTGGACAAGGATTATGTGCGATAACCAAAACATTAGACCCAAAAATACTCCAGCCAAATTGCTGGGACAGCTGCTCTTGTCTAACTTGAGAGTAAACAGACAAATACATTCCTGTTTTCTGGGGGATATTTGACATATTTGTAGCTGAACCTGTGGGAAAGCTTACAGCGTATTAAAAGCTCAGTGGATTGCAGCTTTGCTTAGAGATATACAGCCCGCTATAGTGCAGGGCTTTTCAATAAATCCATCCATCGCTGACATCCATTAACAGAAGTCTGTGGGGTTCAGTGGACAGACTATTTCTGTCTGTACACTGAGTGAATTACATATTGTTACAAAATTCCTTCAACGGCCTTACATGGACAAATCCTGCAAGCTATTTATTCCAAATGGGTTAGTATGATTAAAAATGTCATTTCTATATCATAGCCCATTCTAATCCATAATCATGCATTTTTGGTTTTTATTTTCTCTTCTGTTTTTTTATTTATCTGAATCAGGTCCAAACTGTGAAGGATCACTGTGGCTTTACTTGGTGCTCCAGTCTTGATCCAGTAGGAGGAATGGAGCAGATGTTAAGTACTCCTTAGGCAAAGCTGTGTGGGTGAGGAGAAGGGGATGATTTTGTGCTTAGCATGGCGCTGCGCTTGTAAAGCCTCAACAACTGGCCAAGAGGTCCCAACACTGCATTACTGCCAGATGTTCAGTTAGATTAAATAGCTCTTAATGCCTCCCCATCATGTAAACTGACTGGCAACGTGGGCTTTAAGAGTCATAGACACCCCAAGAGTACAGGCATTTAACTGTATTCTCCTGATACGGAACACAAAAGGTAGCTCTTCAAAAAGCTAATGATAGATTATGTCCATTGTGTATTATGGATGATTCACAATCTGAATCATTTTCTTTCTCTCTACATGAACTCAGAGAAAAAAAACATGATTCACAAATAATTAACCCTTAAAGATCTAGACCTATTTTTAACCTCTTCTAAAGTGATTTATCTCAGTTCTCCTGTGTTTAATTTACTGATTATGTGGATGTTCATAAAAGCTTAGAATAAATTCAAGCGTAATTTTATCAAAACTTTTCTTTTTTTTTTCCTTTAGCAAAATACATTATTAAATTAACATAAAAACAAACATTTACAACCCCTGCCATCAAACTACATGGGTTTTATTGGTGAATCATAATGTGGGAGGAAATTATTCTGTTTCCATGTTCACCACAGAGTCTCTGAACATCCAGATAAGATGGATCTGCTGCCTCTGACAAGCTGAGTAACTGCATTTTACATTCATTATTTCAATGAATTGATTGGATTAGTTGTTCAAAAGTTAGTTTGTTGATAATTTTGGTCACCAGTGGCTGGTTTGGTCCTTGAGGGTTAACAATACACTGTGCAATTGTAATATTATTTAAAAAAAAAAAAAAAAAACAATACCAAAAAAGCTTGCAAGGGTTGCCTATATGCATTACTTGTTAAGAAATAGAAAATAATTTAAACACAGTGAAGCACCAGTGGATTAATTTCAACAAATAGGTTGCATTTTTTGTTGAGAAGGAAAGCACTAATCTTAATTTTACAATTATGTTATTTTTCATGATTTTCACTGGGCAGCAATATGATTTGCTAAAATAACTTGGGCATTGAACAGCTTTAGGTGGACTAATGTTACAAATATAAGCGTCTACCTATGAGGATTCATTTATTTTAATGGCACTTTTCTTTGCTGATACAAAAAACACTCAAACATCACTTGTTGATGTGTGCATGTTAACTCAACCCGAAAAGTTGCTGCAGCCAAATTGAACTCAAGAGGATAGGAATTACCTTCCACTACAAGAAATATCAATCACAATAAGTTAGTTAGAAGACTACACACTCAGTTTTGCAGAAATTTGTTGGAGAAATACAAGCAAAACACTAGGATGTGTAAGGGATGTCTTACTCCAATGGTTAAAATCATGTATTCTTTTTGAAACTGTTTGCAGGGACAGACAAGCATTAATATTACAGACACTTTTTGCAGTGCGGGTATTGTAATGACAGGGCAGTTGAGGGGACGCAGCGCCCTCTTCAGACACTCACAGAAATAGAAATGACTGTGTGGAGCCCAATGAACGATCAGCCGCTTAATATCGAGGTCAAATGCATTACGCATCTTTCCAACACTGGGTGCCATCCATCATTATGACACATGTTGAATTAAATATCTGACAACCACAGTGTTAACAGCAGTAATGAAGGAAAAGACTGCATAAGATCATATGTTCAGGGAGGCTGTCATGCGCAAAAAAAAAACTGCATTTAAATTCACCAATATGAATGTAGGGTAATGGCGGTCAATAATGTACGATAACGCACTGGTTTGAAAAAAAAAAGGAAAAGAAAAAGAAAAAAAGCAGCTAATAAATGTGATTATGTGTGACTGATCTTGGAGACAGGCTTCAGATCAGGTGTTAGATGTTGACAAGAAAAAAAAAAAAAAAAGCAGCAGCGAGGTGAGGCACATTTCCACCTTAAACCAGTATGCAGTATGACCAAGCACAGCAGACAGCAAAAATAAATAAATAAAATCAAATAAAATCTCCCGATCTCCATCACTGCCATTTCCATCAATCGTGATTTCCACCCGAACCACATCCAGCCCAGTGAGAGGATCTAACCCGGGGGACGCACCAGGTACCAGCTGCGTTTTCGCACTGAATTTGTCAACTTACCTTTCGGATTTGTCGCCGAGAAACAATCGCCGCTCGAGAATAATAATCCGCTGTCGCTGTCACCAGGTGGATGTGAAGGAGGTGAGTGTGGCGACGGGTCCGGATAAACACAGCCGACGAGCCCTGAGTGCGTGCGTGTGCGTGCGTGCGTGCGTGCGCGTGCGTGCGTGTGTTGGCCGTACGAGCCTGCTCATTCAGCTGAATGATAGTGGAGAGTGAACGGGCTGACAAGTCGGTCAAAACAGCAGCACCACGCCTCCCCTCTTAAAGCTACCGCACTCTGTCTGTCTGTCTGTCTGTCTGTGTGTCTGTCTGTCTGTGTGCGTGTGTGTGTGTGTGTTTGTGTTGGAGGTGAGGAGAGGATGATTGCAATCAAAAGTCATAACACTACAAGCCCCATGTCATTAATAAGTCATGATCCCCTTCATGTTTTCACTGCAACCATAAATACTGAAGCTACCAATAACCTGAAGTAGAGCTGGGTGATAAAAACCATGATGAACATTAACACCCACTGGTGACCAAAAAGCATCTACTAATCTAAACTGTTTATCCACTAATTCTATCAATACATGTAAAGAAATGGTGTAAAATACAGTTTCCTGGTCATCAGATATGACCCATTTGGACGTTCAGAGGCTCCGTAGTGAACGTGGAAACACTGACATCTTCTACCACAATGGAGTTGGATCAGTGACAGTTGGTTTATGTTCTGATATATTTTACGGAAAATGCCACCTTTTCTTCAATTTTTTATTTTTTTTTTTTTGGATATAATAACATTTGAATTTACTCTGAGCTTTTACGAACATCTACATGATCAGTAAATCAAAAATAGGAAAATAGATTATTTTCATTGGAAAAAATGCCAAATTCAGAGGATAATACTATAATGAATGGTGATAAATCACTTAGAAAAGGTTAAATAGGGAGAAAAATTCATTTGGGAATTGCCACAAAAGTCACAATGGGTCTTTATGGGTTAATACTATTTACATTTATAAAATGTTTAATTCTAACTCTTTATTTATATAAATATTTATATAAATACTAAATTCCTCATTTTCTTTTATATTTCATTTCTCACTTGTGGTTTGTTTGTTGTTGTTTTTTTTGTTATTTTTTCTGCCTGTCATTATCATTGCACTTGTGTATTGTATGTTGCTGCTGTCAACTGTGAAATTTCACCATGGTGGGATCAAAAAAGTCTTATCTTATCTTATTTTATCTTATCTTATCTTATCTTATCTTATCTTATCTTATCTTATCTTATCTTATCTTAATAACTTCTGATCCACTAATCCTATCAATACTATGAAATAATTCCAGGTGAAATGCAGTTTCTCATTGTCATCAGATATGACCCATTTGGACGTTCAGAGGCTCTGCAGTAAACGTCCAAATGGGAAACACCGTCATCTTGTGCAGTACTGATTCACCAAAAAAAAAAAAAACATGAACTTTGACAAATGACAGTGGTTGTAGATGATTGGTTTAACATTCACTTTTTCTGCAACAGTCACATTTTCTTCAGTTTTCTCTGTTCTAATAATAACATAATAACCATTGGCTTTACTCTGAGCTTTTATAAACATCTACATGATTGATGAGTTAAATATGGGAAAATACCTGCTTTTCACTGAAAAAATGCAGAGTTAAAGATGAACACAGCTTAAAAACGCAAAAAGAGAAAAACTGTAACAGACACAACAAATTGAAAAGAACATAAAAGATGCAAGCGAATGAAAACTATGTAAAAGATGCATCAAGATGGAAATTAAGCAAAATGCACAGTTGCCCTAATACAATACCCTTTTATGAACATGAAATTAGTGAATTAAATACAGCAAAATACCTGATTTTCACTGAAAAATGCAAGTGCAGAGGATAATATTAATGATCAATCATTTAGATTAAATTACATATAGAGAAAAATGAATGTGGAAGTCACAACAAAAATAGGTCTAGGTCTTTAGACATCAGTAAAGGTAATTACTAAGATCTGAATGAACTCAGTTAAAAAAAACTAAAGAAGGCAAAACCAAACAAATATGACAAAATGCATGGCATAACAACTTAAAGAATGTAAATATTAAAATACAAAAATGAAATGAGCCAAAAATAAAGAAATGAAAGTGATGTAAAAGAAACATGAAATTACACAAGACAAAAAACTAAATAAAAGATGAAGGAAGACAAAACAGAGAAAAAAAACTAAAACATAACACAAAGACACAGATATATAAAAGATGAAATGAGACAAAAATTATGTAGAAGATTGAAACAGACAATTTGAAAAAAAGTAAAAGATGCAACAAAAAGGAAATGGAAAAAACAAAAGTTGGAAACAACATGTAAAAAACACACGATGAGATGAAAGTGAAGTAATACATGCAGCAACATGAAAAAGAGGTCAAAGACACAAGACCAAAATATAATAATAAATTAAATGAGGCAAAAATGTAAGAAACTGAACAATATAAGATTGAAAAGAGTAAAAAGCATAACAAAAAGGACATGTTGAATGTATATATTTGTCACTGGTTTATGTGAACAAAATAAACTCTAAAGACAGACGATGAACATATATCACGATAAATATAATTATTATATACACATAAATATATAACAATAACTGTAGTTTTATTCCAACGGATTCTCCATTTGTAAAATAATTCCAGCTGGAAATGCCACAGTCACAGAGGAATAACAGTAAACTAGTGTGAATACAAAGTCAACAGAGATTTTAAAGAAAGAAAATGATTATGATTGCATGTTTGCCAAAGAACTAAGGGTTTAAAAGTTTCCCAAATATAAAGCAAAGGTCTCAGTGCCGCAGCTGCTAAGCATTTAATCCTCTGAAATATGAAGAAACAGTATGACTGGCTGTGTTTTGATCTCCTCACAACCCATAATCCTTCATTAATTGCAAATTCTGGGCATCCACTTTGACCTGGGCTCAAGCATGGACATCAATACTAATTTCATGTGTTTGCGAGAATCAAACAAGTCCTGCTGTGATGTTTTGGATACAGTCTGTGAGATAATTCCCGGGCAAGAAATTGGGTTTCGCTAAAGGTCAGTAAACAGGCCCGAGCCTTGTGTACACGCGGTCGCTGCCCTGAAATGAACTCATCACAATCCATAATTTGTGCCTATAAAATGCAAGATCATTCACGGTATGGAGTTTTGGAGCTCAAGTGAATGAATCGGAGACTCAGAAAGTCAGAGTCGTGCCATGGAGGGATATGTTTAATGCCTGGCACGTCACCAACGCGTAACCAGAGCCATGTTTACTGTCAACAGATGAAGGCAGCGACTTTATTATTTCGCTTAACAGTAAGCAGCAGCAACTCAGGCGATTATTTTGTGGGACAAATAAGTCATTCAAACCAAAGAGACAAACGCAAGCACAAAGGAAACTAATATCTATCAGTGGCAGAGGATTAATGACGCGTATACTTTTATTTTACTGTGTAAATTTGGCGGTAGAACAATGTTACTTAAGATTTATTCCTTAACATGTAAATAACAGCTGAAGACATGAAGAGTTCCCAGCAGACAGTTTCAGATGTTTGTTTGACAGCTTTCACCGGTGTTGAAACATGTAGTCGTACGGTGCCAAAATGAAAGTAAAAACACACTTACCCTGTACCTGATTGTTTGTCATTCCTTAAATACCTTTGTGCTTTTAGATCTGAAATGTTTCCAAAGCATTATATAACAACGTCACGGTGAAAGTCTGGATTTCTAAGAGAAATACTATAAACAGCATATGCATTGGCAATGGTTTTTAGATTCAGTAGTCCTTGGGGAGTCAGTATCTTGATTGAAATCATCATGTCTGCTACCTTAACTGTCATGTCTTTCAACTGGTGTGTGTGCGTGCGTGTGTGTGTGTGTTTGAGTTCTGAGTAGAGTTTCAGATGCAGTAAGACGGAGTGGAGCTGTCCAGTAGCCCAGGAGCTTGGCCTGTCAGAGCCGAGATGACATTATCCAGTGGAAACCAGCAATTCAGTCCCTGGGAGAAAACCAGGCAAGAGGCCTCGATTAATCTCTTCAATTTGGCAAAACTGAGGGGAGGTCAAATCTATAATCCAGAGCAGATTGTATATCATAGTGGAGTTAGACTCATGTCAGATAATGACGCTCTGTCTGTAACTTTAACCTGAGCTCTTTAGCCTGACCCCAACAACTCAGGCAGTGAATTAGACTTGGCGACATGGACACACACACACACACACACACACACACACGCACACACACACACTATAGCATTCTTTTTATGGTTCCAGGAGTCAGTTCAGACTTATCTTAATCATTCTATTGTTTGGACCAAAAATATATGACATATAATTTTATATTATTAACCTACCATGTCACAGTGAGCAGTGTCTACACAGCGACGCCACCACAAATTAAGGCTTTTTCCAGTAAACCCAGTGAGTGGGGATATCTGTCCAAGGCTCAGTGTAAGGCACTCCAGGTTTTACACTGACCTCAAAGCGACTGGTGGGGAACAGACCCAGGCGGAATAGCTGCTTAAGTACATTTGAAATACTCATAAAGTTTGGATGGAGGCATGAGGACTGCTGGATTTCTGAAGCGGCTGGAGTGTTGAGACAGAAAAATCAAGCGCACCTCAAACTGTTCAAATGATCTGAAACCGTATAGCATTTACGTCCCAGTACACATCTGATATGCAAAGCCAAAGCTAATAGATTTTATTACAGGAGGATTGTCAGTGCGGCGGTCCGACAGCGGCCGGGTTGTTTGTAGACAGGCTTGATTTGACGGGGCTGCAGATGTGAAAAGGTCCACTCGACACCTTGAGATCTCATGGGTGTCTGGGAGAATAATAAAGACGCTAACTGAATTCACACATGTCCTTTTATGTGCACTGCCATTTTTATGAGACAGACCTGTACACATGTAGAATTCATGCCCGTATGTGTACTAAAACTGTATGTACTGTGCAATCTGAATACACGCTTTAGCACACACAAACATACCTTTCATGTTCAAGGTGGATACAGCACGTTGAAGAGCAGGTGTGGGTTTTCTTAATGTAACGTGAGAGTTAAAAGCTATAAAAAGTGTGGCCTCTTCGAGAGCTCCACATGTAAAACATACTTCAGTCTATGGAGTAAGTTACCTTCATATTAACACACTAAAAGCTTATATTCATTCAAAAAACACTCAAACAGGAACTACTCGAGGAAATACAGTCATGCAAACGACTGTTTTGACTCTCGCAATCCAAGTTGCTGTACAGATATAAGTTTAAATGTTTACAGGTTTATGTGTTGAGATGAAATGTTCAGCTTGCTGATGATAAACAATGAATTGAAAACTTATTTTTATTCATGTATGTATTTTGTAACTGTATTTGTATTTCAGTGGACCCCAGGAAGAGTAGCAACCACTATGGTGGAAGCTAATGGGGATCCAAAAACAATAAACAATAAACAAACTTCAATATTTAGTATGTAACATTTAGTAATATCTGGTACAGAACATGCTGACTGCAAACCACTGAATGCCCCCCCCTCACCCTCCTCTATGGTGACAAAACTCCCTTTTTACAACCAGTGTTTGTTGTGCCATTGTGAGCTTTTTAGTTAAGGAGATATTGGTCTGTACCACACTCATACATAGTAGGTGACAGTTAAGTACCTTAACAGTGGATCCCAACAGCACTAAAACAGAAAGACAAAGTAGACGCCTCAGCTACTATAGAAACAAAGTGGACTCCTGAGGTGACCCACTTACACTGTACGCTAACCGAATCACAGCCATTTTGATTTTTGCGTGGATTATGTGTAAATCATCCCTTACGCTATACGATATACATAATTATTCATTTTATATTACATTCATGCAATTATAACCTCATAAATAGGATTTTAACTGTATACACTGGACCTTTAAGACACCAATATAAGTTAAGTTCTCTTGTATAAACAGTTGCTATGGTGAAACAAAAAGGGTAGGACAATTATCAAAATATAGTAGAGTGCTTCTATGAAACTGGTCCTAAAAACAGGACATGGGGGCTAAAAATTCAAACAAGATGTAGACTAATGTTATGAAGCAAGTTTTGAAGCACTTTGGGTCTATTTTAAAAATAAATATTTAAGGAGATAAAAGAGAAACTATTTTTCAGATAAAACACATTTAAAAAAATTTAATATAATTTTTTAGACAAAAATCTGCATCCAACACGGTAAAAAGGACATGAAAATGACACACTACTATTTTTTTGAATAGCTTTTTATTCTCTCACATTTTGGGAATCAAACCAATTATGCAAGGCAGACTGTTTCACAGAAATGACCACTGTTACAAAATCACTCATGATTTATATGTGTTTAAATGGGCAGGTTCCGCATGTAATGCAAGTGGACGTGATGGGTTACACACAAAACCTGGAATGAGACTGCTGATTCATGACAAACCCACATGTCTGGATTAGAAAAACCACTAGGATTGACAAATTAAACAGTGTCTTTATTTATAGTGGTATATAAGATCATTCCAAGCCATGTTTTCTAGATAAAATGCACTGACACCTAGGTAACCTTTCCTTTCCCAATTTTGGTCCTATTTTTGGCCCCAATATTTGATTCAAAATTCATTAATTTTGGGATGGCTCAGAGCAAGAGTATAATTTTTTTATTTATTTATTTTTTGTATTTATCTGAGGTCATCATTAGGTACATCCTGGGGGGTAATATGTCTACATTTCACCTTTATTATTGGGTCTAAAACAGCTGGAAAAGTGCCAGGTACTAAAATGAACCCAGTTTCATAGAAGCACCCAGTTGTTACCTACAAAAGAACACCTCTAAGTAGATGATTAAGGAGTATTTCCATTCATACTACATCAGCAGGTTTAAAGACATGATTGCTTGTCAGGGCTGCATCCTGAGATAATGCTTTGGCGTCCTTGACCGAGGACGTTCACCTCAAATTGCCTGAATAACAAGATGAATAAATGGCTGAAATGTTCAGTGTGTGTGTGTGTGTGTGTGTGTGTGTGTGTGTGGGTGTGGGTGTGTGTGTGTGTGTGTGTGTGTGTGTGTGTGTG
>JAPQRP010000017.1:5621063-5631063 GCA_037367295.1 Apogon hyalosoma | reverse complement strand
TGTCACGACAAAGGCAACACAATAGCTTCCATAATGTGTTCACCAGTGTCTGTGAACTGGTGACATGTCCAGGACCCATCTTTACCCACTGGTAACTGGGATAGGCTAGAACAACCCTGCCACCCTCTCAAGACAAATGAACGGATGAGTGAATATGTCAGTATTACAGTTAGATGTGGACATAGACATCAAGTGCAGACAAACTAAATATGCTGTTGTTCTAAAACAGTTGGACTAAGATGTCTTATTTTGGCCTTTTGGGTTTATTCACAGCTTCCTGTGTCACCTCACCTGACACGCTGGGAACAGCTGACCTGGTTGTGCTGTCTAACACAACACAGAAGCCTTCTATTGTCTAGCGAACTGCATGCTCTGCTGGTTTTTGCCCACTCTCATACTCCGACACACAAAGTATCTGTTTTCCCGTCTATGCCGTGTGTCTCCACAACCTGTCTGCTGAAAGACAGGAGAAGACCAGTAGACAGTGCAGCGCTGTTACCCTTCCACCAAAACATCCACATTAGCTTTCACCCTGAACTACAGAGCGATGCAAAGTCATCTATTTGTGTTCTGCCTTCGTCATTCTCCTCTCATCTCATCTTCCTCTGTGCTGCATTGTGATGACTTCGCTACAAAATCTGGGAATCAATAACATACCACTTTGTTCTATTTCTGCCTTCTGTTCTCTTTCATTTCCTGACTGTCATCGAAGTCTTTCTGCATCTCTCTTTCAGTCCATCTCTGTTGCAAAGCAGTAAAGCTATTATCTTCCCTGTTTATAGCTTTACAAACAGTACGTGCGCCTGTGCATGTGCGAATTTAAAAGAAATACTATTACAAAGCCATTACAGGGACTCTGTTGGGAGAAATATTGATTTCCAGCAAATACAGAAGAAATGGAATTTGCATCACCCTCCGGCAGAGAAAAAAAAAAAACAAAAAGCGAAGCAGCACCATCACAGACATGCTCTCATCACATCAGTGTGGCCTAATTGATAGTGACACATTTTACTAATCGATATCCAACGTTATGTAAATATCCTCAGTGAACGTCCCTGATTATGGCATAAATGTTAGATGCAGCGAGACAGTGGCTGCTGTACTCAGGCTGTTTGCTTGTATTTGTTTAGCATTACATACCCCTGTGGTCAATAATGCATTGCAATAATATTTTTATCAAAACACATTATCTGCATGTTAAAGCATTCAAGACCACTTAGTGGTTTTTGCTCTGCATCCAGTCTTTCCTGGTCTTCAGAATTTGGCTGATTGGATGTGAGCTCGCATTGGCCTCCTCTGGTGTGACACATCATGGGGTTGGCCAGGGGGTAACAGTGACATAAGCCAGCTTATTGTGCGAGGAATGGTATGCAACAACAGTACCCCAATGCAGAGTCCTGAATAGCACTTCAAAGGCAGTGGAGTTCAGCACTGCAAGGTATTTCATTGTAACTCTACCACACTGCGGAGGAAAGGAATTTGGATGCTAGAATCCTCCACAGCAGCAGGAATTCTGCAGACGTAAAGGGTCTCTCATGTCAAATTCCACCTCTGTTCGTTATTTAGCCAGAAAGAGTTCCCGCAATCCTTACATAACACTGTACGAGTGCTGACCCATCACCTGGACTTGGGTTTGGACAGGACGTTGACGGCACTTGGTGGTGATCACTCGGAAAAGGTAGAGAAAGTGGATTTACTCTGAGTTCTCTGCCAATATTTCCAATACCCTATAGTTCTTTCAGCAAATTCGTTTGTCATTCCAGCTGCAAATTATTCCCCTAGTATGCTTTTAACTCTGTCTCATGTTTCATATCCATTTATTTTCTCTCCTTTTCAATACTCCCTATCTTTCCTTTCCTGCTTCTCTTAGACTGTTTCAAAAGTTCACAAGGAAATTCCACTCCCCATTATACACATTTTCTTTGTTTCTTTCTGCCTTCCTTGCTCTTGCCTCTGCTCCCCGTTTGACAGTTGAGAAGTCATGTGGGCTCTCTCAAACCCAAGTTTGTTCTATTTATACTGTGCAGTTAGAGCGGTTAGTTCTGCATTCAGATCTCCAGGCCGTCTACACCCGCAGAGGGAGGGTCTAATCCACCCACTGCCAAGCACCGCGCCGGGCCAGCAGGACCGCCCAGCCCCGTCCCTGCCCACTGTCCAAAGTCCTGACCACAGGAGAGATGGAGCGGATGGAAAGGAGAGCAGGGAGGGAGAGTCACTTGACAAGCATATATTTTATGAAGTGTATGAACACAGCTACAAGACCCAGGGCCAAACTGGTGTGTTCACTCACTTGTACCCATACTTGTAACTAAATTACAGCCACCCTCACTGGGCCTAAATAGAAAAATGTCTTTTCCAAAAGATATTTCCAGAAAAATGTACACAAACGTCCTTGGAGTTGAGAAAGGAGAAAATAATGACTTTAGAAAAGAAAAAACAAAAAAACGGCAAGCTGTTATTTACACAGATGGCTCAGAATAAATTCCAAGCTCCTAAAGTAAGATTCATTGAAAAGTCTTGAAGTAATGTCCATTATGCAACAAAGGCCTAAAAATTCCCCCTTGCTAAAAATGTCAAGCACAACAGCTGCTATAAAAGGACAAAGTATGCGTCAGATTTTCCAGGGAAATGGATTAGATTTCCATGCCAGCCGAAATTTTTTAAGTACTTTGATAAGTGTTTATTAAGCGGTTATCGGGAGGCCATCAAGGAGAGCTATGTGATTTGATAATATATACTGACAGGAGGAAATATAACTAAAGATAATCCTCATCAACAAGGAATGGGCTGAGCTGGTCACTACAAAGCAGACATGTTGAACGAACCAGTATGAGAAAAATTCCAGTTTAATAGTAGTTCAGTCACTTTTTATCTGGTAAAGCAGGCATGAAATGTAGATTTTAGTTTCATGCGATGTATCAAAACATTCAATGACCTTTCCTGTTCCTGCACTGGATAGCGTTTTATTTAATATGGTCTCATGGAAAGAGCACATCACATTCTGTTTGCAGTGAGACGGAGCTAAACAGTCCTAAACGAATCATTCAAAGCATACCACGCACTTCTCCATTTCTTTTCTTCCTGAAATTCTTCTCACTGACAGAGAAACAAACATGCTGACGGGGCCAAAAAAATTTTAAATGTCACCCTGTCCGTGACTCCTTGTTCATCCCCAAATCCATCCCACAATATTACTAGTCTTTGAGTCTTGGAGATTCATATACAGTATTTCAGGAATGCAGACTGAAGTTTGATATGCCTGGGCCTTGCAAGCATAACAGAGGGCAGAAGCCTCAGAGAATAACACATAACCAAAGCCCTAAAGAATTCCCTTGGACACAGCTACTGACCAGGAAAAGTGCATTGGAGGGAAAGGCAGAAGAGCTGCTGAAACCCCAGACTTAAATAGCATGGGCTCCACTGCTGGTGACTGCCCGACATAGACATGAAATTAGATTCAAAGATATATTTATAATGTTCTTTCATTAAAGTTAACAGTTTGTACGGAGTCTTATTGTTTTATAAACATCACATACTTGTGCAGATGTAAATATTATACACAGACACTGTGAACAAGAAAAATTCTCATCACAATTATTCATGGTTGTCATCCCCCAGTTTTCTGTTTACACTGTGTCCTCTTATCCTAGGAGTCTTCTGTTCAACATCCTCCTTCCTCCCTCCATATATTTATATCCAGTCAAGTAATATAGAGTGTATGTAAAACTGTATGAACAAAAGTATTAGGATAGGAATTTAGGTGCTTTTCAGGGAGATACAAAATTATATTGAGAAATGTTATAATACGACACTAAACATCTTTTATTTTGTCTTCAGAGTTAATTTTGACACTTATAAAATTCTTCAGAGTTTGTTTTTGTTCAGTTTTACTCAGTGCTGAGATTCTCCTCTCATTTTAATAGTTTTAAATGTTTTGCCTGTAGATCTCTGAAATATTTGTCATGTTTTCACCATAAATAGCCCTTTTCAACCACACGTAATTGTCTGGTTTATTCTTTCACTTAGGAACAAAAACCAGCCTATAAATATAATTTATCATGATAATTTTTCAAATCAGCAGGAAAATTAGGTCATGCAAGCTTTAGGTGAGATGTGTCCCAGTGTTAATCCATATTGTGTTTGTACATGCACGGAATCAACTGGTTAAAATGGGTTTTATTGGTTGATTGATTTATTAATCTATCTCTTTATTTGCTAAACTCAGAGGAGAGAGAAAGGAAAAAGGGGGAAGGAGAGAGTGAGGGAATGACATACAAGAAATGGCTTCAGGCTGGAATTGAACATGGGCTGCTCAACATGGCCTTGGCTTACATCCTCATGCATTATTTGAACCTGCTCTCCTGCTCTCTAGAGTCGCAGGGGTCACTGGAGCCTATCCAAGCTACCTATGGGCAAAGGTGGGGTACACCCTGGACATGTCACCAATTCATCGCAGTTCATCACACTTACATACACAACTTTATGTAATGTGCCTTTTGCCTCATTGTCCTGCATAGTGTCGGATTGTGATTCTGTTTGTCATTGTTTGCATCAAAAGTGTCGCTCATGTCATACAGTGTTTGGATGCCATAAGACAAAACTCATTTTGCATTAAAGTGACTCTTTCAGCCACAGATTAGTTTTTGACATTCACTGCCACCTTTATTATCTTTCCAACCTTTAAATCTATTTTTAACAAGTTAATCTAAATCACACATTTCTCACTGTGTTTTTCAAGTTTCAACTCAAAATACTACACATATCATTCATTGTACTGTGTCCATATGCTCCATAAGGTCCTTGTCTGTTGCTTTGAATGCAAATGAACTGTTGACTATGCTCCTTTTCTACTGGTACCAAAGATATCATCATGTTCACACCTCAGTAAATCATGCCAAGGGTATCAGGATGGCTCTGATGGTTGCGGACGCTGTATAGATGTTGCATCACAAATAGACAGTACTTTAAACAGCTTGTTGTGTGACCAGTTTTCTAAAAACAAGATGTGTGTATTTCTCTATCAACTGTTTTGATAATTTTACTTTTTTGTTTTTTTACCTGTTTTATGATGGAAAAAGAAATGCAAACTTTATTGACTTTATTACTCGCAATTAATATAATAGAAAGGAAATTATACAGCAACATGTAAGAGTTACTTTATTGTTTATTCCCACCAAACTGTTAATGTGTGGTCCCTGAGCGTCCTGAAAAACCCTCCTCAGTTCCTTGTACAGACCCTCAGTGCAATGCTCCCAGTACATTTTCACTATGTTGACATAAAAATAGCACCCCACTTGCAAACGTACATGTACAGGCCACTGCTCGGTCTGACCCCCTCTCACCACAGCGGCCATAACAGTTATTCACTCTGAACATAGCTCTGTTACCACCATCCTGTCTTCAACTCACACACTTACACACTGCAGTTTCCCCACTGTTAAAAATGTGACTTTTCTCATGGAGCTTTGCAAATCTGTCCTGCCCAGATGTTATTGAGCTTATGTCCAATGTGGATAAGATTGTAATACTATGGTTATGTGCACATTCACAAGTCGTGATGAATTTGATTGTTACTTGTACTGCACATGATCATTAAGCTGTAATCGTCACAGACAGATTTTCCATACACCAACAGCCACGTGTGTATGTATTTCACGTGTGTGTGATGACACTTGATGGTTTACAGTATAACCAAGGTAACGTAGTGGCAGAAGCTTGCTTCTAATAGCCCCTTTGGTTAAAGGAGCATCTTTGCATTCTACCACTAAGCCTCTGTGGCCACCCTCAGACAGAACTGGAACAACACACACATTCACAGAGCAACATATCATCCTATGGAATCTATCTAACCTCAACCACTAAGCCAGTGAGAGGCAGCTACTTAACTGGAGCATCATCTTCCTCTAGTCTGTAATAATGGCCTGGCCAAATCTAAACCACTCTGCTTGAAAGGAACACCAAGACCTCTTCGTACGGGATTGATTAGCCGAGAGCTGTGGAGGGTACAGTGTTTACAGCTTAGTGGAATGGGTGTGTGCACTTACACACACAGACGCACACAAATAATCTTTGTGTTTACAGTAAATACCCACGCATTCATATAAATAATCACTCATGGAGATGCGCAGAAGGAAAATACACCCACATTTGAACACAAACTGCTTGTGTGCATGAAGATAGTTGTTGGGCTACTGTTGGTACTGTAAGCACTGGTGAATCCCACTGGGATGATCCACTGCAGTGAATTAGACAATCCAGCCTGAGTTTCAAAGCATTGACCGATATTCAACCAATAACTGAGCTTCCACCTAAAAACAGAGTTTAGTTTGAAGGCAGGGCTTTTCAAGATGAGAAGTGAAAATGCATGTTGGTTGTACTGTGTTTGATCCTGTTGTAATAGTACCTGCCTTGAAGTGGGTACCGGGTCATCATGCAAACATCCAAACAAAATCACAACCACAAACCAAACCTAACAGTCTGTCAGGAGACTGCTGCAAACACTCCCAGACAGGCTGAAATCCTTTGACTCTGAGCACACCTTGATTAGCTGCCAGGCCAGCTCTTAGAGACAAAAGTGTCAAATGCTGGCAAAGATGACTGAAAAAACAGGTTTTTTTCTTCGCTGCTGGAGCACAAGTTGTTTTCTGCCTGTAAGGTTCTACAAGTTTTGAAATGTTCTCAGCTGAAGCAAGTAGACCCAACCTTTATCTGTAGCAAAACAACAGTCTTTACTGTACCTCAGTCCTTTCAGAGTTGATGAAGCATGTACATTGTATAAGTGTGTGCATGTGTGTGCACACACATGCTTGCACATGCCAGCATGTATAATCATCATCCATAGTGGCAGTTCCAGTGTGACACTGCATACTTCTTAATGTCACCTGATCTTAAAGTGAACCCAGTGCAGGAAAGATGTTTTTGTCACATGAGTTCCAGGAAATTAATGATCAGAGGAACGGAAATCACATTTAATGACTCACTTTACTAAATAAAAGAAGTCTATTTTAATAGCATGATTGGAAGAGTTTAAAATAAAGCCGTAACTTGTTTGGTAAGAATAAAAATGTCTTTGATTTGAGGTCCCATTTCGTGCATTGGATTCATGCAGTACAGTCAGTTGGCTCCTTTGGGGTGAAACCACAGCTATGTCAGCTAAAGCTAAAGACAACACATGGACCAAAACAGGATATTAAAAAAAGATTTCACAGCTCTCTAACAAACCCAGTCCGGCCCTTGGTTGGTGTTTACTGCATGTGCTTTTCTGTGCAAGTCCAGCAAATAGATTTATCTACAGTGTATAATTGTTTTGCAGGATCCAGACTTGGCTGTTTCCTTCTTGGAGCTCATGATACTTTCTGAAAAGGCTGTATTTTATATGCAAATGAGAAAGAAAAAGAAAAGTGATATTTTAGATAGTATTCTGTTTCTAGTTTCAGAATCTACGATTGCAAGAAATATTAAACAGCATTTAATCAGAACAAATGTAGTTCAGACTGATGAAAATGTGGAAATCCATGTCTGAAATAAACCCTTATATACCCTCAAGTAAGTGTCTATAGAATAGCAGATATGGAAACAGATACCTTTCAAAGTGCACAAATTCAATACATAAATGAAAAGTACAACCTGTAAAACTAAACTGCATTAGGTTTCACATGTTTAATGTGTGTTACTGAAGACTTGTCTTTACCACCTTAGCTGGTGGCTAAATGTGCTTCCAGTTATAGCTTGAAAAGACAAAAGGCAACCTGAACATACAGCTTTCCCTCTGCTTACTGGTCTAATCTGTTAAAGAAAACAGTCTAAGTATCCACCTGTATCACCAGCATCTACCACAAATAACACGTGCACATGTCATTTCATATGCACATAATCCTACTTCTGATCCAGTTAGAAGTTCCTTCTTCAGAAAAAGGTTTTAAAATTCAGTCCAGTGAGATGTCCATACCGCTGCCAAAAAGTTGTGATGTTCAACATGGCTGCCAACGGGTGTGTTCGAGCACCTGAAAGCCCTGTATAATGTTGCCTCTTTGAAGTTTCGTCTCACTGCTGCAGGGTTACATGGCCTTTGTTCAGCCATGTGTGGCTTGTGGTGCCTACTGCCTGATGGCGACTTGAACTGAATGTCTGTTCAGCGCTACACGTGAGCAGCAACATGTCAGAAACAGAGCTTTGGCCGTTGCATAACACAAGAGTATCATGCACATATACAGAGCTAACCTAAAGGAATGCAGGACCGCATGTTAGACCATCCAGGGCCCATGTGAAACTCATCCTGTCCTCTCACTTATCCTCACACATGCATGTTTATCCCTGTGTGAGGGGGATAATTGTTTAGGTTGTATAATGAGTAAATATCTTGTATACGTTTGACCTGTTTGCTTTGCTTGAGTTTGTTCTGCTGAGACTTTAGCATTTTGCTGACATTTTAATGACAAAAAATAGTACTTTTTGCATGCATGCACACACCCATACGAGCTTTATAACACAAAGACAGTTTCACATACATTCTCAATAGCAAACACAGTATATGATTATCTGCACAGTTAAACCAAACTGCCCACTAAATGTCTTTTGAGCAGCAGTCTATGTAATCATACACAACACGCACACAAACACGCTACTAACGAAAATGAGGCACCACACAAGGAGTATTTTCTGTGGCACCGGGGAATGCACTGGAACAAACATGATACATTCTCCTCTATGCCACCATGAAACCACACAGGCTTCCTGGTACTCTGCCTGGAGTGCAGCTTGGGGTTATAGGCCTCCTGGTAGGACTATATTTGGGAAACATCCAGGGTTCAGGTGAAATACCAGAAACAGCATGACACACATAAACTGAAACTGGAGACAGGGTCAGAGCAAACGCATGTCCCTCCTTTACCTCACAAACACAAGACATATGGTTCTGTGCAAATCAGCTGATAAGGGAATTTGTATACTTGATACATTTCTATGAGACAGAATTGTTCGTGAATACTTACAGGAGCTTCTCTACTTTTGTGTTAAATGTTCCAAGTAAATTATAAAGTAGTTAAGGGTTAGCATGCTGTAACCTGATCAAAGTCAGTGAAATAAATAGCCGTACATCAACAGACCCAGGCTAGTTATACACGCATATACGTACACTGGCAAAACCTGGCAAGCCTTCACACACACACACACACACACACACACACACACACACACGCACGCACACGCACACACACACACACATATATATACATATATGTGTGTGTGTGTGTATATTAGTCCTCCTCTTACCCTTGTTTCATGCATATCTCTCATGCACTCTAATTTCCCATTTAACATATGGTTTTCCAATCATATTTTCAAAACATAGAATTTTGTTATGTAGCACATAAAAGAGAAGTTGTTAAACACTATGATGGGCTGCCACTTTTGGTACATATGTTTTCTATTTATTTAAAGGCTCTGCCCTTTAGGAAACACTTATACATTTCCACATATAATTGCCATGTCTATTTTCTCTTTTTCCTACAAATACATTTCTACAACTTCCATTTCCCTTTTAACAAATAGGCAATGTATGTTGAGTGGTATATAACTGTTAAATCAGGCACTTGTGGTTGTTCTTATTTGCATTATGAGCAAATGCCACTGGCAGCACAGGGAGTGCCAGTGCTGAGTTTACTTGTGTCAATATGCCCACTGAATGACTCACTGAACCCTGAGTCGACCTTTTGTCTTGAATATAGCTACAAAACACGTCCTTAGCACAGAGTAATGAACCATATAGTGGGAAAGAGAACACTATTAAATCCCATGTTTTATTTTTTACTCTTGATGATGTGTTATAATGTTGTTCACATGTGCAGCTCCTCTACAGCCATCAACCCACACACACACACACACACTGAGGTCTTTCTTACCCATGCTATGATTAAACATTTGAAGAAAACACACTAAAAATGAAAAATTCTTTCACTTGGAGGAATCATCTTAGAAACCATAGACGATCTTTGGGGGGGGG
>JAPQRP010000017.1:5597990-5619192 GCA_037367295.1 Apogon hyalosoma | reverse complement strand
CCTTAAGTGGCTGGGATAGGCTCCAGCGACCCCCATGACCCTAGTGAGGATAAAGCAGGCTCAGAAAATGGATGGATATACATTTCAAAACATTTCCTTGTGGTCTACATAAACTGTAAATGCTATGCTTGGGTCTGAGTTCTTCTTTAATTAAACTCCACAGTTCCATCTTCAACCCAAATACACCAAATACACAAATCCAAATACAAAAATAAATGTATGAAAGACTAATAAAAGTGGGTTCAGCAAAATATGACCCCTTTAAGTAGCTTAGTAACACTGTATTTGGACAGTCCACCTACTGAAACTTCACTGAACATTTGTAATACTTAAGCAGCATTAGAGATTCTTCAATTCATCTGTTTTACTTTGTCTCACATATACTCAAGTGATAACCTGTTCAACATTATTTACTTTCTCACCCTTTCATGCTTGAAATATGAGGACAATAATGTCATACATTTTTAAGACTGCTTGGATCATTCAACAATGTGCTGTGATCCATTTTAATTCCAAAATACAGTTTTAAATGACATGGTCAATATTTAATATAAGCTAAACATACTCCCCAATGTCTGTATATGGACTATTCAAATAAAGAGTTAACAGTACATTAATGGCAATGTAGCTCCTCTCAAATATTCATCTAATACTTTTTTCTTGCGGCGCAAAATGATTGTGTCTCTGCTTGGTTTCACTGGCGCTGACTACTGTTGTCTCTGGCTCCCTCAGGTGTATTCTGTGGACAATGAAGATCAGGCAGGTGCTTCTGTGGAGTTAATTGTGCCTAGAGACTTAACTGATGGCTTTGTTAACAACAAGAAGGAATGCTACAAATTCAGGTAGAGTACCAACAGGTTTTCAATTGTCTTCAATTTTTTTTTTTTTTTTTTTTTGCCAAGGTAGATTCTTTAACATCAAAATTATTACTGCATCCCCTCAGAGTATTATTGGCAAGATTGTTGCTTACAAAATTCTAATTATTTTAGATATTGTACATTGTAGTGAAAGGTGTCGGCCAGAATTCTCTCTAGGTTGCATAAAAAACTTTTCTCATGAATAATTCATCCACCAGTTCTGTCAGAGCCAGAACATCTGTTTAACGCTGGTGGTGAAAGCTGCAGCCTTATATACCCTCTGGGCAGGGCCCGTGCCACGCTTCCAAGCCCTAAATTCACAGTTAGGGAGTCAGACAGCAGTGGACACTGAGAGCCTTGAAAACCACAGACTCTTTTAATAGCCTGTGGAGGTTCCCTTGTGCCCTTATAGAAATAAAATTTCCACATTTAACAATCTTCCTTCTCTCTCATCTTTCTGTGGGATAAGACATGATGGGCTTTAGAAAACAGTATGACTAAACTCCTCCTCATCCACTTAAATAGACTGCTTTATTGTGCCTGTCCAGTACAGCTGTTTGTAACTGTGTTACATCTTGGATTCCCCAGATAAACCAGTCACATATGTTTTTGTGTATGTATATTACAGCCATGTTATGTCCAGTCTTCATTCACAGGTCAGCATGTCATGGTAGTCATTTTGTCTTTATCCAGGTTCCAGAGGGTGTTTGATCAAACGGTCAAACAAGAAGAAATATTTGAGAATATTGCCAAACCCGTTGCAGACAGGTAAAATCTTACTGACTCTGTGGTTTTACAGTCCACAAATCTTATATATATTTTTTTAATCAATTAATTAATTTGTTTAAATAATGAGCATTTTCAAGTAGTCATATTTAATCATAGATGTAGCACTGACCATCTGTGTCCAGTGGTGCTCATCTCCCCATGTTGTGGTCAGGTCACACATGCTTCAGCCAGCTTTGTTGACAGGAAGTCTGTAAAGCTCCGATTTCTTTAAGATGGAAATGGAGGGTGTCAGTGATTTTTGGCATGCTGTACATACTTAAACCACTAAGTGGACTGAGCTGGCAGGCAGGATGGTACACTCTGCCACATTGTGAGTGTGAGAACATTTTCAACCCACAACACAGAGCTATACTATACTACAACTGCACGCTCAACTTAAGCTGTTGTTTAATATGTCAGACAGAGAGGACACTGACAAATGTGGCATCCTTGTTTAAAACAGGAAGTAATTAATAAAACTTCATTATTGTTTATTGGAGCCCAGAGGTCTGCCCGGGCCTAATTTTGTTTTATTTGAATTGGCCAATTATGGTAAAAAAGTAAGTAGAACTAAAATATATTGCTTATTCATGTTGGGTGATAATGTAATATCTGCAGAATGTGATCTTTGAACAGTATGTTTTGGGTTATTGAAGTTAGAAATTGTTTTAAAACTGGGACTTTGTAGCCAGTGTGAATCACTAGCTAGACATTGTTAAACATGACAGAATAAAACATGTAACAAAGAAGAGTGCCATTATAGACCCTTAATTGTGATAAAAAAAAAAGACCTTAAAAACTAAATTATTATTTATACATTACTCATTGGAACAGCACTTTTCTATTTTTCATTGAGCAGACTTTTTTTGTCTCATTGATGAAGTTCTGTTTCCTGTTGTTCTGCTTCAAATAATTTTTACTTCACATTAAGAAAAGGAAGACTCTTATAGTGTCTGACAGGACAACCTAAATCAAGACTGGCCTTTTCTAGGGAGAAATACCAAAACAAAAAAACACCAAGAAAAACATAATTTTAACAGAAGTTTTCAAAAACACTAAACATGGATAAAGACAACAATGAATAATGCAACACAAATGAAAATGAAATAGAATTGTGGCTAAAACCTTATTTTTTCATCCCACCTTTTATAGTTTCACCAAGGCTTTTCTAAAAAATATTTGAAAGAACTGAAACAAATTTAGTGAATTCCGTAAAATAAAACTAAAAGCAAAACTGCTTTTGAACTTCTAAAACAAATTGAAACTAATGTGAAACCAAAAACCAAGTTGAGAGAGAGTGAATAAAAATAAAACTAATGAAAATGCCAAAATTATAGTTCTCAACTCAGCTTGTTATGTGAAAATTCCTTTTCCTCTCCTCACAATTGAAGTCTCCTGGCTCATCTCCTGCCATCTTCTCAACATTCCACACCAGTCTTTGTAGTCACAATAGGGTCTATTTGTGGAATCCTACAAGTGTTTTGCATTATCTTTGCTATTAGAAGTCATATAAACAACATGGTCCCATGTCTGGACTGGCTGTATAATTACTTGGATGTATTTCGACCTGAGTCACACAGGTTCATTGACTTTGGTATTAGGTTGCCCTCCCTAGCCAACCTCTTAAGAGTTCCCTCTTTGTTGTGGCAGATGGTAAACATCAAGCTAACAAGTTTCAGTCACAACTGCACTACATTTTAGCATATCAATTTGAGCTTGGCGTCTGTTGGTCTTCAATATGACTATGGTGTCGGCAGCTTAGCGGATGCTCGTCATACTGCTTAGTTGTGACCAATGTGTCTCCTCGATCAGACATTTCATAGCCTACTGTCAGTTTCCTGTTCCCTTTTAAGATCTGACCATTACATGCTGAACACTTTACATTCCACAGTTTTCCAGAGTTCCAGAGTTTTAACCTTTAAAATCCAGTCTCACCACAGTGAGTAAACAGAGTTTAACTGAAGGAGTAACCTGTTTAACCCTGATTTCCCATTGGAATATGTTCAAAACAATCACAGGAGTAGGCTGAGGCTTTGGCTTCATGGCCTTGCAACAAAAGGTATTGGAAGAGATTATGAAAAGCACTTGCTGGGGTTGATGTAGAGTAAGCTACTTGAAACCCATTTGGTGTGTGCTGATAACTATTTAGGCTAAGTTGATGTTGACATTGTCCCAGCAACAGAAGCATGTCTGGTCACAGTAATCAAAAACAGAATCAAATTGGATGGGCAGAATGTTTTTCTAAAGCCGCCGTAGTCGGGAAACATTTATTCAGGTTTAGAGAGGAGTCTCTTTGAATCGCAGCATTTTCGCTGTCACCGCACTAAAACTCACAATTTCATGCACGCAGGCGCCTATCCTCTCAACTGGCAATAACTGTCAGGTTGTTGTTTTCGTTGGTACTCTGTCATGCTTGGCGCACTTCAAGTTTAGCCAGAAGCTCTAACTCGTTTACTTGCACACTAGTCCCTGTCTCTGCTGTGGTGTAACCGAAACCAGTCATTTCAACCCCAACACGGTAGTTTAAAAACAAACCAGCATTAATAGCTCCAGGAGAGGAAAAGCCAGCGTACTGATGTTGGGCTGGCAAAGCAAACCTTCTATCTGCGTTGTAATCCCATTTCACATGGCCGTGAAACCTGTGGCCCCAATTCATCGCAGAACGAGGGGCTGTTTAGTGTAATCCTCAACTGTATTACTTTAAAAGATTGGACGTAATGCTTGTTGTATAAAGGAAGAACAGGGATCTTTTGAAATATATGTTGCCAATCTCCAGGAAAGCTGAGGTGTAAACAGGAACAAGCATTGGGAAACGCCCAAGCCTCAGTCGCAGGCCCAGGCCGCATCATTAGCACTGACATTAAACCAAACACTGAGTCTGTGTCTTTTCTCCCCTCTGCCAATCACTGCTATGACTCATGCAACATTAACTGGACACCCAACGGCTGCCCAAGTCAGAATAACCAACCACCCTTCTCATAAGTGAACTCCGTTTTATATATAAACCGTCATGATAGCATTTTTCCTTTGCCCTTCTCAGGGTGGGTGTGGAATCGAACAGAACACAGGAAGGGAAACCCACACTCTGCTCAATTACTGGGTTAGTGATTCCATTAGAAGAAGGATACTAAAGTTCATTTATAATTAACCTTAAAAAATGTCATATTACAGTATCCTCTTCCATGAGGTTGGCAGCAATGAAAGCACAAAATCAAGCATCACCTTTGATCCAGGATCATGTGTCACAGATGCTTCTTTCGCTTTCCTATTTCTCCTGGTTTATTTCCAGAATTTCAGACTTCTATATATTTTTTTTCTACAAACCAAGACTTATCTCTGCATCATATGAGTGCTATCATTTTGAATGTTGCTTTCATTCAAACAGAACTAGATACAGCTGGTTTCTATGGCCCTGTTCACATGCACTTGGAGACTCTGGTGCCAAACCAAAATTTACCAAGTCTGGTGTAGTTGAATGGGTTTGGGCCTTTTCCTTCACTCACACTCAGAGACATTCCTCCCTCACCGGCAGATGTCTGCCGCCATAGCAGTTCTCCACTCACTGCGATCTTTTCCTGTGGGTTTCTGGTGTCACATTCAATTCAATCACATGTTTGGTGTCTGCTTTGGGATATGCTCGACGGTCTTGCCACTCAATTAAGACAATGATGTCATAGTGGGCATATGATGCAAGTGAGCAAGAATATGGTTACACTAAATTTTGCAACTCATCACTATTTATGTCATTGTTGCTGTATTTTAAGCTTGTCTTGTCTCATTATGACACCAGAAATATTTAGATTGTTTTCTCATTTGTTGCAACTAATAAAAAATAGAAGAGGCCAACTAATGAGCTACATGTATTTTAAATGAATGTGTGTATGCATGCATGTGTCTCTGCAGTGTATTGGCTGGCTATAATGGCACCATTTTTGCCTATGGTCAAACGGGCAGTGGGAAGACCTTTACAATTACAGGAGGAGCAGAGCGCTACAGTGATCGTGGAATTATCCCTCGGACCCTCTCCTACCTGTATGAGTGCTTCAGCCAGGTCAGCACAACACAGTGGTCTGCTTTTCAGATGAAAGCCAAAATATTGTCATCACACATTAATACACGCATAGCCAAATATGTAGTGCATACGCAAAGATGTGATATTCCATTAATTGGTTTCTCTCATCATAGTGGTTATTGGCTTTATCATTCATAATACTTTAAACTGTTTTAGTCAAATGTCAAAAATGCTCTGAGATTACTAGTTGTTTATTTACTCTGCTGTATTTTTCCTTCCACAGGACAGCAGTATGGTGTATACTACACATATTTCCTACTTGGAGATCTACAATGAGACAGGATATGACCTCCTTGATTCTCAACATGAAGCTTCTCGACTGGAGGATCTACCGTCAGTATTCTCTATATACACTGTTGCCACACTCATATCAGCAGTCACCCAGTTACATTTGACAGTATTTAAAATTACGATGGTTAAAATTACAGTAAATTAGGGCAGTACTGTACTGATATATTTCTTGACTTGAAGGTATGTACTCAAAAATAAAAAATGTACGTATTTTAAAGCGGATCAGAAAAATCACTACTGGTGTTATTACTGTCCTAAACACTTGTGGGGAAAGGCAAGTATTATTCCTGAACAGCCATTTGTCATCCTGGCTTGGAGTCGCTGTGAGGTGAAAGACAGACTCCAGTATTTACCACCTCTGTGCTAACTGCCAACTGACATAATGAGACTGTGGGACAGCAATGGATGTGGTCAACCTGGTGGCAGACTCTACTGCTAGAGTGGACAGATAGATGTGGAGAAAATAGTTTTTCATAACTGATCACTGTTGTTGCTGGTCAGACAGAAGCGTTTGTATACTCGTGTAAATCTTTTTAAAATTTATTTCTATACTCTGTTGTTTATAGAACAGGATTCTGCCTTTGTTACTTTTTCTGTTTCTCACTGTTCCTCATGTTTTCTATTTTCTCATTTCCTTGCAATTCTAAATTCCATCTGTCTAGAGGTTTGTCTGACTGTTTTTTTTTGTTTTGTTTTTTAAGTCATATTTTGTCATATGCAATACTCATTCATCTCAAAGTAGACCTTGGACATGGTACCTTATTTTGTTTGTGCTGTACTTTCTTATACCATTTCCATTTAAGTTTCTTCACTTTCACAGAGGATTCAACTCAAGGTTTAGATACCCACAAATCACAGTCTTCTGGAAATAGACAGTGCCCATTGTTAACCATGCTGTGGCCTCACATGCTGATTCAAGGAGAAGCTGTGGCACTGACAAATCCCTTTAACTGCGGCTCTGATTTTTCTATGCATTATTTCCATCTGTGGTCCAGCATTCCACCTTCACAAAAAAAACAAAAAAAAGGACACGAAGCAAGTCCCAAGATCTACATGTTTTATGCTCATTCATTAAATATAGTAGTCTGTCATTTATATTAGTGTAAAAATGCAGTAAACGTTTCCTATTTAGGGTTTGTGGGGCTGTTTAGTAAAGCAACCCTGCCAAGACTCGGTCTTTAATCACTTAAAGATTAATACTGCTTTATCAAACAATCTCAATTACGTACACATGTTACCATAATTGTCTACATGTGTTTTCCAGTCACCCCACCCTCTTTGACATCTCAATCCACTAACCATACTGTCACAACCCCGGTGGCATCATGTGAAGAGTCCTTTCAGCCCCATCTGTCCAAGCACACTGGATTGTAAAGTGCTTGATGTGGACAAGTACCAAGCCCCTGTTTGTTTTCAAAGTGAGCCCAGTCTGTTATCAGGATATGAACCTCCAGTTAGACAAAGCACATATGTCAAACTGGGTCGCAGTCCACACCGGCTTGCAGATGTGTTTTGTATAGATGTAGAGTCAAGTTAGGCCCATGGGAGCAAAACAGATGAAATACCTATATATCTTTGTAATTACTTGAGTGTTGAAATATTATTTTTATTCATAATTTGCAGTTAATTCATTATGCTGCTATTTCCCCTCACATTGTTTTTGTTTTACTTCTTTTCCAGAAAAGTACTGATTATGGAGGATTCAGACCAGAACATTCATCTCAAGAACCTGTCACTGCAGCCATCAGCAAATGAGGAGGAGGCCCTGAATCTGCTCTTCCTCGGTGACACCAATCGTATGATTGCAGAAGTAAGAACGAGAGCCTGTGTAGGGTTTCCTTCATTTTTTATTTAACTCATAAATGTAGTTTTCTTAGTAAGCACTCTAGATCGGATGCAGAAAATACATGGCCACTCCTAGAGTAAATGGCCCAAAGAATTTTTCTCAGCCTACAAATGCAGAATGCTCTCTAAAGGCTACCTTAAGACCCTTCTAAAATATTATTTTTGGTCCCCTGTGGTCTTTTTTACCGTGTTTTTTTCCCCTATAAAACCAAGCATTCTCTCTGTAATTTCTGTTTATGTTGTGGTGTTTTTTTTCTACACCCAGACACTCAGACTCCCCATACCTTCGGTCAGCTTTTGGTTTGGAGCAAAGGGCTGATCTCACCTTGTTTAGTTTTGTTTCCAGTTTGTGAGTAAATAAAAGGCAGTAAAAGTGAGCTGAGTTATCATGTTTCAATCAAAGTTGCTTTTGATTTTTGCTGAATATGTCAGTGTGTATTTTTGATGTGGCTGGGATTCTTACATGAAACAAAACCAATCCAAAAAAAAAGGTTATGAGATCCAACATGGAATTTTTTTTTCTGTGATTTGGACATGGGTTTGGATGCTTTGAAGTATATGAGAATATGTTTCTAAGTAGTCCAGCAAATAATATGCATATTCTATTGAGGACACACACCCAGTATAAGTGCTGTATTATATCTGAGTACTTAGTGGAAACACATTGTCCGTTGTTATATTAGTCTGTTTGTCAAGCAGTCGGGGAGTTACACAGTTCAGCAGGGAGTCCTGAGCACAATCCACCCACGCAGAAACTTTTATTAACACATCATCACTGGGACTTCTTCACAAGAGGGTTTCTCTTGAGACTGAAGCAAACAATGAAACATCAACACTGTCTATTTATCATTGCCAGAGCCATCTCAGAGGTCTTTGCTCCACATAGATTCCCAGTGAAGTTAACACTAATGCTTTCTTCTTATGCTCCCAGCCATGTGGATAAAAGATGACACATCAGTTCACGGCACACTCAAAAGACTATGAGCTCACTCACTTCAAGACTTGGCAAACCTCTCCACACTTTTATTGGACAGGAAATAAAATACACTGTCTTGTCCCTTCACCTTTTCATCATCCTCATCAGGAAACATCTCCTCTCATCAGGTCCCTTTTCCAGATTTTTTTCAACATATGGGGATGCAGAACTTATCCCCCTATGTCTGCATCACATCTGCCTCCTTCCTCTACCTCATTTTCAACTTATGGGGTGAATGGGGTGTGTAGCAGATGGTCCAAAAGAAACTTCCTGCTTAAACTTTGATTCAGAGATCTCTCCATCTTGTGGGGCTTATAGTCAAGCACCAGATTACCCCTTCACGCTGACCTGCTGCGGCGCTGTGTGTGGTCAGCATGTGGTCCATGTAAGAATAACATGTGGTCAATTTAGAACACAGGAGAATACGGAAGTGACCTCAATGAGGTTCAATGTTCTGTCATTTTTGCATAGTTAAGACATACTTTAATGCCTCAGAGCAGAGATTATCTCCTTTGTGGACATGTACATGCTGTGCATCTCTACTGTAGCTATAAGTGTGTTTTTGTCCTTACTGTGTGAGCTGAGATTTATTATACAGTTACTTAAGAAACCTCTCATGTTTGGTAATTATTGTGATGCAGTGGACATAAATCTTGAAGCCTGTCAACAACCACTTATTTATAGGCAAGCTGCCAGTGCATGTTTGAAGACTTTCAACAGTTATCCATAGGCACTGTTAATAGACCTGCACTATGTTACATATAAATATACATGTCTTACTTTATATTTCGCCTTTAGTTACTTGGTGCATAAATTAAACAGACAGCATTTTTCCTTATAGGTAATGTGCTGCCATTACTTTTGCATGTGTACATTACCAATGCATGTGCAATGTGGTTCCTTAAGTATGTATATATATATAGTACAGTGTAGTATGTCTAGTGTATATGTCTCTCCTTTTAGTTAACTGAATTTTGTTTTCTGAAAAATAACATAATACTCATATAATCTGAAGCTAGCAGAACTTTGGTTTACATTCTAAAACAAAAGCAGCTGCAAGTTAAAACCTTCAGGAATGTTTATACTTAAGAGTTTATCGTGCAAACTGTGATTTATTTATGTATATATATATATATATATATATATAACAGTGCACACATTCACCCCCCAGTTTAATAATGGTTTTCTCACATGTGGTTAATGTAACCAATAGCTTTTACAAACAGAACATTAAAAATCATCCTTTGACTCAACCCCTGACCCTTCCTTGATTGCTTGTCAGTGCCTAATGGCTGTTTCATATTTTTTCAAGGGTGACCCTGAAGACAATATTGTGAATGTGTGCAGATTAAAGGTATTTGATGTATGGAGAGAGATGACAGCTATGCTTACAGATTGCAATAGATCTTTCATAAGCTTTCACAACTGGAACAGATATGTGTTGGCACATTTACTCCAACATCAAGTTAGGGTCAGTGCACCTTTAGAGAATGAATGGCGTGGAATGTCTGTCAAGATGTTTTCATGCTGAGAGAAAGTTAGTTATGTCCACATCTGAGCTCTATGACCATAACACCTCACCACAAAAAAGAGGGTATGTCATTCACAATGCACTTATTTTGATAACCCCACCATTCTGATGAGAAACTGCCATTTGCAACCACTGTTATGTGTCCAGGCTGTGTCTGTGTCTATGGACTACAGCAGAAATGCACAAACAAAAGCAAACAAAGAGAAGTCTGTGATCAGCACTTGGCCTGTAAATCTCCATTTCCTCTGTTTATTCTCTCTGTGAAGACAGAATAACTAACCCGTTCTTCTCTAGTTAATAACTTTTGTTTGTGCAGTGACTAATGTTCTATTTTTGTCTCCCCCTGGTTTCAACCTGACTTCCACTGTTCCAGTGACCATCTGAAATTCAACCTCATCTTTTGTAAAGACACCACCATGTGTTTGCGTCTCGTCGGTTACACATGGCATAGCTTTGATGTTCAAACAGCAGGAGAAGGAAAAAAACAAAAGTCTAAGGAAACATGTTTTTGTTGTTTGAATTTGGAAAGAACTGCACATGGCAAACTCCTTTTTTGTTTGCTTGTCTACAGTTTTAGTCAATTCAGGATCTCTCCCTTACACAGAGCTAATTTCCATATCCAGTTTAACCACAATACTCTTCTTACATTTGTTATTTCCAGACTCCCATGAACCAGGCATCCACACGTTCCCATTGTATTTTCACTGTGCACTTGTGCAGACGTGAGCCTGGTTCAGCCACCGTGAGACGATCCAAGCTGCACCTGGTGGACCTGGCTGGATCAGATAGAGTTAGCAAGACTGGTCTTCATGGGCAGTTACTCACTGAGGCCAAGTACATTAACTTGTCTCTTCACTACTTGGAACAGGTAGCCATTTTCTAAGTCAATATTTAAATGAATTAAAGTGAATTTAGAAGCAATGTAAACAATATGGAAATTGAACAGTGCAGTCAGGTATTCAGGTTTCATCATCTCATCATGCACATTTCTTCTTCAGGTGATCATTTCATTGTCGGAGAAGAACCGCTCCCATATTCCCTACAGGAACTCCATGTTGACATCGGTGCTGAGGGACAGCCTTGGTGGTAACTGCAGGACCACTATGATTGCCACAATGGCAGTCGACAAGAGGAACGTTGATGTAAGCATGGCCTGCCTAAGACCATGTTCAGACGCAGTTTTGTTAGACTACAAACATTTCAGCAGTAGTGATCTTCTGAGAGTTGTAGGTACTGTAACGTAGGCTTTGAGAGGTACTAGCTACTCTATGAAAGTATTTAAAATAAACATGTTTTTTGAGAAAGCTCATGTTGAGCAAACCTTTTTTTTCCTATAATAGAGTATAATTTGAAAACTTTTTCACAATATTCTATTTGAAACCATGAACCATTGTGTTTTCTTAAACACTACTGTCCTCAGGAGTCCATCTCTACATGTCGATTTGCTCAGCGTGTTGCTCTCATCAAGAACGAGGCGATGCTGAATGAAGAACTGGATCCTGCACTGGTAAGATGGCACTCACAGCACTTTACCAGTCACTACAGATACCATATCTGAGCCACGGAGCCACAAAATGTCTCAATGTACTCAATGTACTTTACTATCGCCAGACCCTCCTCTCAGCTTCCAGACCCTAAATTGATCACTGAATGAATGGCAGTCAGAATCTAGCTTCTACATGTAACCAAGTGTAACCCACCATGTGCTTAAGTGTCCTCTTTTGGTTTCAAATACCAACTTAGTTTTTCCAGTGTCAGTCAGTAATTCTGAAAGAAGCTGTTTTCCAGATTCAACATGTGCTTGTCCATCTTATGATATTTGGACTGCTCCTGTTTGCATTCTCTCTCGTTTACATGCCTCTCATTCTGCTTTGGCATATTTTATCCCAATATCTCAAGGCCTCTTGAAAAAAAAAAACATCCAGCTGGAGACAGATGTGTATATATTGTGTGTCTCTCCAAACGCACATGACGCACGCATTCAGCCACGTGAACAGTTCCTACCTAGATGTCGTAGATATGTAAGGCCATATTATGATGTTTATAAAGAATACATTCTAATGTGGTTACTGTCAGGTCCTTTATCTGTGATTAAATGTTTATTTTGAAGAGTAGGACATTTTTGGTAAAATTAAGTCATGTGACTTTTGGAACAAAACAGTTTTACTCAGCCTTACATTTTTTTTTTTATATTCATGCCTTCATTTTCATACAGTATATTTATACAGTATATAATAGGTGAAAGGAAAATACATTTCTTGATTTGCCTGGTCGACCCTTAACTATGGGTTCTCCTGTTCACTTTCTCCCTGTAGAATACCTGTCATACCTTCCCTTACTGTAGTGTGTCAGGAAACAGCCCTGGTAATTGTTTCAAGTCACAGTGGGGGATATACAGTAGTACGTCATCATAGTTATATCCGCTTCCTCCCCTCCCACCCAGATCTGCCTTAGGATCAACTGCTACTGTGTTACTGCTTCTGAAACTTGGCTGGCCACTTGCAAACCCTACAGAGGTATTTTTAAGAGAGTCTGCGGCTGGCCCAGTAATTGTGACAGTGTCTGGCTGCTCCCAATTGGGTCCGGCACAGTTACAGCTCCAGGCAAACCCAAACTCCCTGGGCAAACTTCTTGTCTCTGTTTATGGCTTTTTTGTGTGTTTTTCATTTTGTTCACTGCTCCATCTCGCTGTCAGTTTTTCTATCTCTCTTCCTGGATCACTGACAAAGAAGCAAAAGCCAACAGTGCAGTTTACAGATTAGAATGATGTCATTTATTGTGGTTTGGGGTGACACTTAGACAGCCATTTTTGGCCTGCCAGTCTGAGGGCATACTGCCTGTTAGACTTACTGGTTGTGGTAATTGATTTGAAACCTGGGTTTTACTTTTCACAATCTTGCAGTCAGTGTTTGGTACATCGTTTAGACCACACACTGCCTTAATGGTCCAATACTGTAGCCTGCAGGCTACAAAATGCACTTCTTCAAAGACTGAAAGGCAGGAAACCAGCCAGACCAGACAAAACAATTTTTTCATGGATAGCAAGTGAATGAGGTGTTGAAAGTGACCTGTGATCACAATGAGGCCGGCCATAGTTACCTTACCATATAGGGTTGGGTCTGTCTGTTTTTCTTAGAGGTTCAGTGGCTTAATCCTTACTTAGTCCAGGTTCATTTTGCTATGGAGTAATCGGATTGTTTTTTGACTTGAGAAATGCACTCCATGCTGTAAACTTTATTTGCTTGAATGTTAAATGTTTGTTAAATGTGCATGAAAGGGAAACTTAGGTATTGACTTGGACACGGGTCTTCAAATGTCAGAAAACTTGATCTTAGCATGTTGTTATGCAGTCGTGAGTGGGGTAGTAACATAAAAGCTAAGTGACTCGACTGAACCTTATTCCTCCCGTCTTTCAAACACACAACAGAAGACAGTTCTGATTAGCGTATACCTGTGAGTTAAACACAAGATGTAGAGTGTGCACCAGAGATATGTTTGAGAATGGGGTGTGAAAATTCCTGTAGGATTTTCCCCTTCTTTGGGATCTGTCTGGTCTGAAAGCTTGAGTTTTTAAGGTTGGTGGAAAATGGCGCTGTGTTCTGTACTGTTATTAGCACAATGCTTCTCGCCTTAGTCACTAATGTCTAAATGGTGCCATGCATAGAACACAGCCCATATGTTATCATTTTGTTGACGGGGGATAAAACACAGCCTGCATTTAGGTGTAGTGGGGAAACATGGCCCCTCTTCCATCATAAAAAGGGGCCCCATAATAGCAGCATGTTTGTGAGTGGCATACTACATAATACATATGCATTTTCGGTCTAACCTGTGGTTTTACGGCAGTGTCTACAGTTTACAGTTTAGTGGGTGGCTTTCTTACAGGATTGGTAGTGTGTACTTAACAAAAAGATGTTTCACTTAAAGATAGTTCAGTTTAAGTTCACTATTTGGTTTGCACAGTTCAATTTAATGTCCACAGTTCTTGTTATGTGTGTTATTACTTATTACTAATTTGCCTGTTTTCATTTTCCAGGTTATTTTGTGATATTTAGGAGATTAGTATCAACATGTGTCTCAGCTGTAGAGAAAAACTTTTCTGCGGATATGTTTAATCATAAAATTTCAAACTTATTGTCTCATAAGAAGTAACTACAATATGGAACAATATGTGAAGTATGATTTGAACAATTAATTAAAATTCCTATTTTCTGTTGCGTTCAGGATCATTACCAATAGTGACAGACATGTCTAATGTCCCTTCTGTTCAGTATATGAAGACTGGATATTTATGAAAAACTTGAGTTGTGTTGGGAAGAAATTTTTATTGTTTGCCAAGGTTTGGAGAAATGGGCAGAATATGTTGCTTAAACTGAACAGTGAAATAACCTGTAATCTTATAATGAAATGTTTGAGTACTGCAACTGTACTTTTTGCTGTCTTGTAAAGCCATGAGGGTTGGCTACTTTGTGTGCATGACACAAAAATAAAAGAATCAATCATCATCATCATCACTATTGAGAGACGCTCTTTTAGTTGGGTAAAGACCACATGAATTTGGATATTTCTCTAACAGTATCTTGTTGCTTCTGCCCTTACCATAAAAACTAGAAGTCCTTTTCACGATGTTGCATTAACACTGGCATCATTAAAAAATGCTGACATCATGGCATTGGCAGATTTTTTTTTAAATTTTTTTTTGGTCAGAGTGTGTGGAAGCTTGCTGCTGTGGTGCCAGTGTGGGCTTGGCACTCTGAAATAGACTGCAACCGATTCCGCTGACCAACAACTGGCGGTCAGCCTTTGAGGATGCAGCTGGAGTATTACATCAGACGATGGGTCCCAAAAAAGAGATACAGGGAGCGGCCCTGGTGCGGGACGGTCAACTATGATATTCGGTGTCAAAAAATATGATATGGGATGGATTAGAGGTGAAATTCCTGTTGAGCTTAAGTGGCACCAACCCAAAACCACAGAGCAGGTCTGTTTCTTCTCAAGAGCATCTTGCGTTTACAAAGTCTGACTGTATGACTGCTTTTGGCATTCCAGCGTGAGGATGTATTTTCTTGAAGTGGTGGCTCATTGCTAAGTCTGACCTTTGACCCTGACATAGCTTTTGCGCTGACCTTTGGCTCCCTAGCAGCTTTGTGTCAGCAGTGTAAACTATAATTCTGGTTAAGTTACAACTCTTTGTTGTATTTCCACTACACCAGTGAGACCCTTCCAGTGTTGCAAGCTGCTTTAGCATTTTGTGGTGACAAATCTATCAGTGATTTGTTTTGTGGGATTTGCTCTGAAGAGAGAAGGACGTCATGTGAGGAAAAAGAACAATTGCCACTTGTATTTTGGTGGTTCAGTGTGTTGTTTTGTGGCAGTGTGGACATTTCTTATTGCAGCTGGTTTGACTTGATTCCAGTAAATACAGCATTCATTTGTCTTGGAACTGGCCTGTAGTCCCATTTACACATGAACTACAGTACATCTTTCTACTCAGAGTTAATGAGGAAAGGGGTCACACTGAAATGTGTGACAAGTGGTGTTACTTTTAGACCACTGTTTCAGTGGACCAGCAAATGTAGGAATGAATCATATATAACAAGCCTGTTTTATGACAGAAATGCAGTTGTCATAGTGAATCAGTCTGACTTTTTCTCCTTTGACAGTATTTGAAGTGCTGCTATAAAATGTTTATTAAAAACATGACCCCTTCAAATCATCCCTGTGATCATGATTTGACATTGATACACATTCTTGCTGTTACCACTTTTATACAAAGATGGCTATCTAAGTACTTATTTAGGAAGCTATGTCTGGTCTTGGTGAAATATTTTCTTTTTTCATATATGCAGTAACCAGACCCAGACAGCGGTTACTAATGGCAACTAGCCCGTTAGCTCAAGGCCTTAACCAAACACGTGCAGACAGACAGAAGAGATGAGATTCTAAGTGTTCTTTTTTGCCACCATAGCTGTTTTCTACTATGTTATGTTTTGCTTCCTGCATTTTCTCGTTGGAGCATCCAGTTGTCTGGAATCACTTAAATTTGTCTTTAGAAGGCATCAGCAAGATAACCCACAATGATATTTGCAGAACGATTGTCTCATCAGTTGGCGGCAGCAAATTAATATCTGTCTTCAAATGCTTATAACTGTGGATCTCTTGGTTTTCTGCTGCATTTTCGTCTGTATATTTTTTTACATGGTGAATGTCTATGTGTGTCTTCAGCTGATAGCACGTTTGAAGAGGGAGATCCAGTCTCTGAAAGATGAGTTGTCCATTGTAACGGGGCAGCAGAGAGATGAGCAACTGACCATGGAAGAGATCCAGAAGTAAGCAATCTCCTGTTTCTACAGTCCTTTAGATCCAGTCATTTTCTCAATATATTTAATTTCTTATGAATTATAACAATATCTTCAGATCCACAAATCAGATGATATACAGCTATATACAGAGGGGAGTCAACACAGTCCTGACTATATCTGAATGTTCTAGAGACACTCACAGCAAGGCACATGCCACATGATAACTGGTTGTACAGTACTTATGTGTGTGTGTGTGTGTGTGTGTGTGTGTGTGCGTGTGCGTGTGCGTGTGTGTGTGTGTAAAATGCTATGACCTCGGTGAGCCAGTCATCTCAGGACAATGAAAAATGGGAATAGAGCCGGGCTGGCCCCCGTCATGCTTAGGTTTAAAGATTGCCTCAGACCCAGGGAAGAGAGCAGACTCTTTTTTTGGACATTAATTTGTATTCGTAATGCTCAAAACCAAAAATTCTTGCGCCAATATGTTTCATGATTTATCACTATTTGGGGTTTGTGAAAAGTGCCTACATAACTTATGCTGTTGGCTATGCATCGATGCTGAGCTGAAGCCTCATTCATTGAGGCTTAACCAGATCTAATGGAGGTTCCCAAGTCTGTGTTTTAGCCAGGACTGCTATGTTTCTGTTGTTATACTCAAATGGCAGTGCAGCTCCTCCATTCAGGGCCAGCTCAGACCAGAGGTTCCATCAAGTACTTGGCAAATTGCCTCTCTATTGCTGATGTATTTACTGCCCCTTGGCCCCCTCTGTCCGTCTTTTTATTATTTCCCCTTTACTCGGGTGATTATCCTCGATTTCTCCCTGTTTGTGGTCAAACTCACACAGAGAACCTCTAATGGTGTTTTTTGTAACCACATTCACTGGACATGCTGACATTTTGTTGCTGTTTCTTGTGTCTTGATTCATCCCCAGTGCTGTGTGATTGCACATATCCTGCTCTGTTTGTTGCCACGTCTCCAAACACACATTCTGTATATCCTCAGGTCTAAAGAATATGTGTGTGCATTTCATCCAAATGCCTCCTGCTCAAACAAGTGCTTTCTGAGATTCAGTATCAATTCATACCCAAGCTACAGTCAGTTAATTTTTTTCTTTTTTAAAAAATACAATATTAGCTTCTTCATTTTCTGAATAATAGGTCACACCCCACAAAAGCTGTTTGGTAACTATCAACTTCTGGTGTTTGAAAGATTATGTTTTTTTCTTTTACAAAATATTGTACATGGCATTGAAGAGTGTTCTCTACAATCAAAGGTATCAGAAAACCACTGACGTCTCACAGGGCCCTGAAACAAGACCACTACGTTTGTTTTAAGTCCTTCATCATGTAAACCTAGCGTGTTCGACACTGTACATGTACCAGTGGAAAATTAAGACCGCATATTGTTGTGCCTACATTGGATCTGTCTGGATGCTTGGCCCTTGGCCTTTTCCAGTGGCTGATTCCAGAGCTTGAAGAACCAATGTTTGGAATATCATCTAGTGATAGTTTATCAACAGGATGACCCAGTGGAGCTGGAACACACTTTTAAGTAAATAGTTTTCTTTGACCAGACCTACATTTTAAACATAGACGCACTTCTCAAATAGCTGTCTTAACTGTTTGCTTGCCTTTTTAGTCTTTTGAGCCTATGTTGAGTGTGATGGAGAAGGATTACAACATGGAATGTGGCTTTGGGTTAAGATCTGGCAGGCTAATAGAAAGTATGAGTATGTCTATGTGTGTTCTCAGGTTGGAAGAGTTACTCAAGGTCTTTCTGGAAGATCCTGATCGGGATGCGGGATTGTCACTCGGACCAGACATGAGAAAAATCCACTACTGTTTCTCCCTGCTGAAGGTACAAGTCTCACTGTATAAATATTTACATGTCTGCATGTCTCTATACACAATATGACTGCCTGCACTGTAACAGTGCATAGCAAGGAAACAATAAATACTGTGATGGAGCTGCATACATGTCATTCCACATATACCCAGGCTCAGTGGCCAGCTGAATGGACACTTTCCCTTTTAATAGCTCCCCCCACTGACCACTCATGGACATGCATTGCTTTTGAATGAACCCAAGTGTTTTGAGGTGGTTAATGCTTGATGAAACTATAGATAGATTTTTTCCACATATGCATAAAATGCATGAAAAATACTTAAAACAGAAAAAAACATTATCTTGATGTAATCTACCCTAAATCTAAATAAAAATAATTTGATCCGTGTGTTATCAATAATAATTAACAAGGAGGTAAAAAACTACTTTTTTTTTTTTTTTTTTTTTTTTACACAGAATGTCAAAACTCTGATTGATATCACTGTTTATTTTCCCTTAGCCAGACACTCTTGTCAGTCTAGACATTTAGTGTTTTCACTTATTTGCCCTCTAATTAGATACAAGGTGTAATGCTGACTTGGAAACATTTTCGAATTTGCACAACAGATATACCAAGGCACAGCAAAAATGCCTACATTTATTGGTAGGTTGTATCAACTTTTTTTAATATGTCTTACCTGTGTCACTTTGTTTTAGTTGTATGACCATTTACACTTTGCCTTTGTCATGCAGATGGTTTCACATATGTGATGAAACGGTTTGTTTGTTGGGAGAAGAAATGTTAAAGCTTTGAGTTCAGAGAAAGTCAGTTCCTAGACCCACATTTCTCAAACAGCAGCTGATGGCCCACTGCTACTAAATGAGCATGGGGAAAACACTGCAGTGCTCACAGTGTCCTGGGCTCTCGTTTGGTTGAAGTTGGAGCAGCCACCAGAAGCAGTTCCAAATCCCACTTCAATGTCTGTTTATCTCTCCTCCAGTTTGTTATGATCCGCAAACTCTATCTCCTGTTCAGTTTACATTCCCTTAAGCATCACCCCAGTCATACTTCACTGATTCTGTAGGAATTTGGATCTGTTTTAAATTTTGTTTCGTTCTTCTTTGTTCTCATTGTTCACTAGCTGTTTCATGCTCAACTTTGTGCTTGCCTTAGTGCATTTGTGTTTGGAGCTCTTCTCTTTAGTGGTTTGAGCTCAGATTCTCTGTGTGACCCTAAAGCTGATGACACAGAAATGTTAGGTTATTTTACCAACACGCCAAACTTTAGCCAAACTTAAGCATCTTTTCCAGTGCTATTATGATTTTCACTGTGGTCATTGAATGTTATGGGTAAACAGCCTTTTTCTATACTGCCTGGCAAGAACAGAGGTTTTTTTTTAACATCCATAGAGGTGGTAGGTAGGTGAAGACGAGAGTCCTGGCAGAGTGGAGTTGGTGGAGAAAAGTGTGCAGGAAAGTGAAAGATGTACAGGATGGAGACCTGTGATGTCGTACAGTTTAGAGATCGCTGCACTGGCAAAAAGACGGGAAGCAGAGTTAGAGGAGGCAGAGCTGAAGATGTTGAGATTTTCTTTGGGAGTGACAAGGATGAACAAGATTAGGAATGAGCACGTTGGAGGGACAGATCAGGGGACCATCTGGGGACAAAGTGAGAGAGGCTCAGATTACGATAGTTCAGAAATGTGCAGAGGAGGGATAGTAAATATGAAGATGGATGATGAAGATGGAGTTACCAGAAAGGAGGCAAACAGGAAGGAAAAGAGGAGATTTATAGATGTGGTGAAGGAAGATATGCAGGTAGTTGGTGTGAAAGGAGATGCAGGAGACGGGGTCAGATGGGGGCAGTTGATTTGCTGTGGTGACCCTAAAGGGAGCAGCCAAAAGCAGTAGTAGTAGCAGTAGTAGCAGGTATATATATTTTTTGTCCCAGATCTTGTGTTGATGATGGGAGAGTCAGATTTAACCTGACGTCTTCTTGATGGGGCTCAGGTCTAGACTCTGTGGTGGCCGATCCATGTGCCAAAATGATGTCTCATGCTCCCTGAACCACTCTTTCACACTTTCAACCTTATGAATCCTGGTATTTCTCAAATCTTTCAGCTCTCTAGCAAATTGATAGTTGTTTAAGAAATGAGAAACTATTCATGGCATCAGTTTGGGTTGAAGAACTTGTTGCAGCTGAAACACATTAATCATTGCAGTATTTATCTAAGGGAAGAATCTGAACTATTAGCTTAGTTAAACCCAGGTGAAGGCTGTGTATGAATCTGGTCACAATAGCTGATCATCTGAGGGAACACAAAATGTTCAACAATTATCTTATCTTATCTTATCTTATCTTAATCAGTGGCAGGCCGTGCATTTCACACCTAGGCCTTCAGTAGTGCTCTGTCTGAATCAATCCAACCCTCAATAATTATTTTATGGCTATAAAAATCACCTTATGCAGAAATGCAGTATACAGAGCTGCTGCATCACAGATAAATAACTCCTGAAGCCACAATAAATGCCTTAAACAAACCACAAGTCTCCTTCTACTGCAGCTACAGCTGCAACACACATAAAGCATTGATAATAACCTCATAAACTGTCAATATTATTTAGGAAAATAGCAACATTTTTCTCACCAAAAATTTGGATTATTTGTACACTAAATCCATCCTCCTTTCTTTCCTTAAAAACAGTTCAATTACTCTGTCGTACAGATCTGTACC
>JAPQRP010000017.1:5542810-5558295 GCA_037367295.1 Apogon hyalosoma | reverse complement strand
CTTATATCTCACTGAAAAGTTACTCTTTAGGTGATTTTGACTAGAAATGAGAAAAATACACTTGGTAAGATTTAGATTCTTGCAGTGTAGAGCAGATGTTGCTCTGAACCTTTCAGCGTCTTTCCAAATGAGCAGGCTGCCCAGTCCATTGGTACTAATGCACCCCCATACCATCACAGATTCAGGCTTTTCAGCTGAGACATAAGCCAGACTCTCTTCGGTGATTTTCATTTCATATCCATGCCTGGTTTTATGCAGTGTCTCGGTAGTCTTAGAGATCACAGGAATCCACAATGAGATGTTTAAAGATTTTGCAATTTTATGTTTAGAGAATTCTGAAATTGTTTTAAAATTGGGTGAATCCGTCTTTATTCTGACAGACTCTGCTTCTCTAAAATGCCCTTTTATATCTAGTCATGTTACTGACCTGATACCAAGTAACTGAATTAGCTGCAAATTAGTCACTTTCTGGAGATGTGTTGGTGTCATTAAATTCAAAATTAGCTCATTTTCCTAAAAATGGTGCATTTTCTCAGTTTAAACATGTGATGTTTGTTAATGTTCTGTTGTTTCAAGATTAATGCTGAAGCCCTTTGGTAGTTGAATGAAAGGAAAAAAAAACCTCAGACTATGCCTGTTTTTACTATCTCACCAGTCATGTCTGTAAATGCCAAAATTTGAGCTAACCTGTCTTTACCTACAGCTCAGTCTCTGCTAGTGTCTCACCCTCTTCACATTGTGCTCCACAAGATTTGCATGACAGGCCACTGGAATGATTTGGACAGTAGTGCAGATGGAGGTTCATTTGCCTGCAATTCATAGAAAGACAAGAAGCCAAGCAGGTAAACCATCACTGCTGTCTGTCCGTAGCAACAGCGATTTAGGTTTTCAGTTTTGTCTGCATCCCAAATCTCGCCTAGGGGACCGAGATGGGGATAAAGGAAATGTTCAATTTGGCCCGAGTGCCATCCATCTTGATGCTCGGGGTCGTTTATGTCTTCTACGTACTGATCGGCGGGGTGGTTTTCTGGAAGTTAGAGGGAGATCTCGGAAGGAAGGACCTGAGTGTACTGCTCACAAACAAGAAACAGCTGCTCGCCAAATATACCTGTCTGAACCAACAAGGCCTGGAGGATGTGGCTGGGGTGAGACAAAAATGCCAAACTTTCCAGAATTCCTTCGTGTGTGGGTCAAGAGCAGGCACAGGAAATGTTTTAACAACAACACAGATGTATAAATGTTGTCATATTACACTTGCAGGCCTTTGCTTTATTTCCAGGGTTTTTCTAATATGCAAATCTGAGGGAAACCTTTCACAGTAACAGTAATCGATGGTTTTTCTTCCCACTGATGTATGTTTTTTGTTTCTTCTTTTTTTTTTTTTTTTTTTTTCTTAACCAAGACTATTATATTTACATGGTGACCACAATGGCCAAATGAATCCATGAACTGCTACTCACTATTCCTCTGTAGTGTTCGTCACAGTTGTTTTTCCTAAAATAACTAAATTCCCATTACTCTCCTTAACATTTTATCTGGATTTAATCATTTTGAACATAGATCTGCTAAACCACATCTTAAAGATTAAATGAAGACATATCTTGCAATGAGGCTCAGCAAAAAGGCAACCTCTTCCATGCAAATACCAACTTCCAACGCTGTACATACTGCTTTGCCTACATATCTTGTCCTGACTTGATTTACAAAGAAGCAAAATTGTGTAATCATTTCCCTGAAAAGTCACCACATGCGCTTTGACCTTGACATTTTCAGTGAAAAAATGTCGTGTTATGCCGACAAAGAGTTAGCAGATTGTCGAGAAATCTGCTAAATTATATAAGTAAGACCTTACAAGATATCCCTTAGATTTACACTGTCTGGTGAACTCAGTCAAAGCAGGTTGGGACATCCTTGGGAGTCCACTTTAAGATAGTATGGGGTTGTAAAAACTACAGGAGCCATGATACAGAATTTTATCACAATTGATAAATCTAAAGCCTTAGATAACAAGGTCACAGGTCTCAGACTGTTCTGTTTTTCTGAGGCGTAAGTTCTCACACTGGTGATGAACTCAAGACTTTTACATAACAGACTGTCAACATATCAGGCCTGTCTGACACAGTGCTGAGAATAAGTCTAAAAGATGTGGGTCAATAATTACCAGAGGTTACATAACTGTCAGTCATAAGTTCTGATTTCATGATCCCAGCCTTTGTTGATATAAAACCAGCTGAAAGTTACAGAACAGTGGAAACAAAGAGTCACTCTAAGCTTAATCTCACATTATCATTTTGATGTGATTTTCAGGTTGTCAATGCAGCATCTAAAGCAGGCCTAAGTTTGAAAGGCAACTACACCACAGACGGCTTCTGGAAATTCACCAGCTCAGCTCTGTTTGCTGCAACTGTGGTCACAACTATAGGTTGGATTTTACTCACGAAATACAATAATGTCCAAGAGCTTTTAGTAACTGTTTTTGCAATTTAAGTAACTAGAATTTTATTTTCTAAACATTTCAGTGACAGGTAGTAAAACTAATATCTGTCATATTCAGGATATATTTTAGACTTTTTATATGTGAATATAGGTGAATATGCTTTGCTTTTTACCATTAAAAGGCAATAGAAATACTCTGAAATGTAAAATTTCAACCTTAGTGTGTTATTGGAGGACATACGACTTAATTACTCTTGTGAAATTTTTCAGAATGTTTTATTTTCATGTAGAAAATCAAGGTCAGTGAAGTTACCATATTTGGGTCCTTCCCATTAGTTGCAAAAAAAAAAAAAAGAATTATATATAAAATCTACACGAAAAACACATGTATGGTACTAGGAACATATATTTTAGAACATCACTTTTAGAACATTAGACCAACATCAGTGCTGATCCAGACCCCTGTCCACATCCACATGATCCCTTTGAACGTCATTCCTTACATTAGTACCATTACTTCATGGTACCGAACAAAGCAGGTCCACTCACTGTTCATGCAGAGGTGGACCTTACAGAACCTGGAGACCACATTGGACCTGAGACTGCTGACTCACTGTCCTCACTGGAACTGTTGCTGACACTGTCTTGTAATGTGTGCAAAAATTACCGAACATAGTCACTTTAAATCAGGAGTCTCAAACTCAACTTACCTGGGGGCCGCTGGAGGTACAGTCTGGGTCAAGCTGGGCCGCATTAAGTATTCCACAAATAAAGGGTTTCTTGACTTTACTCGCAGTTAGTAATGGGCACTTTTTGCTGAACTTGCCTTCACTGAACAGCTTTCCAGCCCTAGAATTCCTCTCACTCCTCATGTAGCTAGCATCATTCTCTGTTGTTTTCTTGAATAAATCTTATTTCCTCATCAGACATTTTTTCAGACTGGTGACCTGGTTCTTTCTCTCCTCTCCCTGGTATTTTGTAAACTCCTTAGCATGTCTGGTTGACTAATGATGTCAGATGGTGGCACATTTTGAGAGAGACATGACTGGAACTGGGTGATGGCAGATATTTTCCATCCACTTGGTGTCACTCCCGAATATATTTCACCTAAGTGACTAACGTTCATACTTCCCCAGGTACTTTGCAGTTGGCTAGTTTGACAACTGTTGACCACAAATGCCACCAGACTAACTATGGTAGCCCATAAGTGATAAAAATAAATAAAAGTGTGGCAAGACTCTGCAAAAAAGGTGCGTTTAAGGACTACATGTGGGCCACACTAACACTAAACTTTGATGTCAAGTAGGGGGCCACAAAATATCATCTCGTGGGCTGCAATTGGCCCCCGAGTTTGAGACCCCTGCTTTAAAGGAATAAAGCTATCAAAACTCAAACCAGGATTACAAATATGTTCATTAAAATCATGAAATTAGATATCAAATGTGGAAAAAAAATACTTGATCTGGGATTTTTCTGTTGTCAGTGGTGTATTGAAGGTGTGACTCAACGCTCTGAGGTGAGATGCTAACAGTTTGCAGTTTTACAGGTTATGGGAACATAAGTCCCAGCACCACAGCTGGACAGATCTTCTGTGTTTTCTTTGCTGTGTTTGGCATTCCACTCAACATAGTGGTGCTCAACAGAGTGGGCAAATACATGCTCGCTATAGAGAGGAACATCTCCGACTTCCTGCAGGGGAAAACTGGGAGAAGGGTGAGGATGTTTGTATTTACATATTTGAGTATTTACATCTCCATAGAACATCAATAGATCATTTTAAGAGGAGACCTTCCGTTCTGCTCTCATTCTAGATGTGTACCCGCTTCTTTGTCCATCTGGTGTCCTACCTGTCTGGAGTAGTTCTCTTCTTTATTGTGCCCATGATTGTGTTCCAACAACAGGAGGGATGGACCCACGCTCAGGCCATCTACTTTTGTTTTATCACCCTCAGCACTATTGGCTTTGGAGATTATGTGGCAGGTACAACTTTTAACCCATAAAGACCCAGTGCTACTTCTGTGGCAGTTTCCAAATGAATTTTTCTCTCTATTTAACCTTTTCTAAGTGATTTATCACTATTTATTAGAATATTATCCTCTGTATTTTGCAGTTTTCCTGTGAAAATCTTGTATTTTCCTATAGTTAATTAACTGATCATGTAAATGTTCATTAAAGCTCAGATTAACGTTGAGGGTTTATTATATCAGAAACAGAAAACTGAATAAAAAGTGACTTTTTCCGCAGATGTATCATTAACCCCTACATATCCTCTATATTTTGCATTTTTTCAGTGACAATCAGGTATTTTCCGATAGTTCATTTACTGATCATGTACTTTAATCGTGAGACTTCAATGATGAGATTACATTTGAGGGTTATTATATCAAAGCAGAGAAAACCTAAGAAAAAAAGTTACTTTTTCAGGCAAATTTGTTATTAACTAAACATAAACCAAGTGTGTCCATCCACTGTCATTGATCCAACTTCTTGGGTTTTACTGGTGAATCAATGTTGTAGAAGATGACGGTGTTTCCACGTTCACTACGGAGCCTCTGAACGTCCAGATGGGTCATATCAGATGACCAGGAAAAGACGACAAACTGTATTTTATTGCACCAATTATTTACATGGATTGATAGAATTAGTGAATCGACAGGTATCAAACAGTTTAGAGCAGTAGGTGGTCTTGGTCTTTATGGGTTAATGTAGGCATTGTACAGCGTTCTCTAAAAGATGTGTTTAATATATGATATTGTGCTGAATATTGCCTCTCTGTACAGATAGTAATCCAGACAAAACCTACCCAGAGTGGTACGGTATCCTCATGGCCACGTGGATTTTCTTTGGCCTGGCCTGGCTGGCCCTGGTTATCAACCATTCCATCGACATCCTGGAGAGGCTCAACACCCACTACAAACAGCGGGTGAACCGCAAGCAGGAGGAGGCGTCTGGCAATCCAGAGGGTGACACACCTGAAACACAGATGGAGGAGGAGGAGGATGAGATCAAGAGGCCTCCGGTAGCTGAGTGAAACACAAAAAATAGCTGGTGATTTCAGTGAGATAGTTTAGAGTTATGTGTTCATGGGTCAGGACCCAGGAAATGAGAATGGAATATGCTGCACTTAACATGTGGCAGAATAACAGCGTGTAACCCTTACATGCTGTTTAGTCTGTTAGCACTCTGTTTCCTAAACTGTAATCAACTGAGTCTTAGTTTCCATACTTGGTCATCTACCTGGTTAAAAAAAAATAATTTAAAAAAAGAGGCCATGGGGATTAAAGAGTAGAGAAGGATACTGGGATAATGGTTTGGCCTATGTGTTTGTTGTCAGTGGAAAAATACAGTCAGTGTGAGTGTTACTCTTTGGCTTCTTAGTGTCCACAGTGTGTGTCTCACTCCACTGACCACAAACCAAGTCATTTGCTAACTCAGACGCATATTGCACAATCGCAGCCGAGCCACAAAATGAGTTATGCACCAGATCTATTTAAATAACTCAAGATTTTTTTTTACCATCAAAATCACAGTAAATTAAAAAGATCATGTAAATAATATTATTCATTTTGCTAATATATGCTCCAAAAATATGTTAACCACAAGTAGAAATGTATTGACAGTTTACATTTAAAAATATTTGTATGATTCTTTATCAATATAAATAGAAAATGAGTCTTATTTATAACTCAGTGCAAGAGTAGAGTATATATTGATGCATCTTATGTCTTGGATGATAATGTCTAAACAGACCTGGTTCTACATCTTTTTTTAAATATAATTCTTTTATGTCCCATTGTGAACACTTGACGTGACCCATGCTGAAATTCCATTTGTGTCCACTAGATAGCAGCTCTGTACTAACACTAGAAATACTGAACCCATGCTGTACCTGCTGTTTTATCAATAATAAAGTAATACAAACTACCTACCTATACAACTACAGATATAATCATTTTTGCAGTCAGTGTTTCAGAGAATAAAAAACAGAAATGCAAAAACATATGCATCATTTTCCCTTTGGTGTGCTTTCTTTTTAAATTAATTAAATATGTACAGTGGTGATTTAACAGTTTATTTTATTTCCTCAGTTTCATTTGACTATGTCTCTAATATAATGATATAAAAACATTCAAACATGCAGAAGTTGATGCTCAGTCGAGAAGTGAATGATTAAGACAGAAGGGAAGAATGGAAAATAAGAGTATGCAGGAGAGATGGATAGTAAAGCGTGGTTGGTAGAAAAAAAACAAAAAAAAAAAAACGAGGGGGATGTAAAAGGGAAAGTGCAAAAATCCAGACAGCAGAAGAAGAAGGCAGCAAAAGGGAGATTTCAGCTTTTTTTTTTTTCTCTGCACAAACTAATGTTGGGGAGGATGAAGGGGAAATGGAGTGAGAGTGACAGGACTGTTGTACAACAAAACACCACATAACTGTTTGGCCACGGTTCAATGAGGACTCAGTATGTGTGAGAAGACCGGTGCCTCTCACTTGGTCCAGGATAATCAACTAGTAGTCTGTTCCTGCACTGTCAACAGAGGGACAAGACTTTGACACTGAACTCTGGAATGTGTGAGTGCTTTGGATAATCTTCATCTACATCTGTGTACCTACAAGGAACACAGCCTTAAAGCGAGGACAAACACAGATGAAATCATTAAAGTTAACTCGGCTCAATCAATAAGCCGCGATGGAAACTTTCAGAGTCGTTTCAAGAAGCAGAATTCAGTGAGGAGTAAGTGGTTGCAGTGGTGTTTAAACCATCTAGTTCAGCATCAAGTCTGCATGCACATAGTGGTAAACATTATTCAACCAATGAACCTTGTCCTTATGACTTTAACTTCCTTTGAAGCGATAAAGCCAAGTTTTTCATTTAACTCATAAAGATCCAGATTTTATGAAAGTTCCCGCATGAGTTTTTCTCTCTTTTTAACCTTTAAGTGGTTTATCACCATTTATTTGTATATTATCCTCTATATTTTGCATTTTGTCAGTGAAAATCAGGTATTTTCCTAGATTTAATTCACTGATCCTGTACTTGAATCATCATGATGAGATTACATTGGAGGGTTATTATTATCAAACACAGAGAAAACTTAAGAAGAAAGTAACTTTTTCTTTCAGGCAAATCGATCATAAGTTGAACATAAATCAAGTGCTTCCATCCACTGTCACTGACCCAACTCCATGGGTTTTACTGGTCAATCGAGTTCACTCATTTTTCACTATGGAGCCTCTGAACGTCCAAATGGGTCATATCTGATGGCCATGAAAAGATGAAAAACTGCATTTTATGCCAATTATTTCAGCCTAATGATAAGATTAGTGGTTTTAAAGTTATTAAACTGTTTAAATCAGTAGATAGTTTTGGTCCCCGGTGGATATTTAGTTCTTTATGGCTTAAGAGAAGCTCATCAAGACATTATGAATAGGATTGTTATCACAGCCAAATGATCCCTATTAATATCATTAAAGCATAAAAATCTACAATCTTTGAATGTAAAAAAGACAAGTAGATGTGAGCTGAGTACTACCAAAATAGTTTTCAGCATGCACATTATACCACATATTACACATATTCTGTACTGCACACATCAGAAATATGTAGGTGTGTCTTCTACCAGTATTGCATACACACATTATGCAGCTGCTTACCACACAGCTGCAAGTAAACATGTTGTATCATTCTATCTGTGAACATTCGGGTGAATTATGTTTCCTCCTTGCGCACAAACCCTTCTTACACCCTAAACATGCAGAGTGTGACATCATAGCAGAACGAAAAGAACACAAGGCCTTGTACTGTATGTCTGCGTACCAACAAAGATCTGCACATGTTCTGTTTCACTAAAAGCAGCGGACAAATCATGTGAAATGCATGTTATCTGACCTATTTATTCTGTAGATGTGGGTTCAAAGACAATCCATTTACTGCACTGTCTAACCCTGTCATTTTTGCCCTATGCGTGTCCCTAATGTCATTTTTCCACGCCACTTCTTCTTCTCAAACGTAACTAATTATAAAGAATTTATTGTTACACAAATATTACATATTCATGTAATTACCTAAAACTGGAACCAGGTCTCGTCCACTCAACATCACACTTTGTGCACTATAGACTTAGACAAATGTATTGATCCACAAGGGAAATTACTTGGTCACAATAGCTCATTTTCAAACAAAAACACTCTTGAAAAAATACTAGCAAAAAGAGGTGTGACAAGATAAAACCAATGAATAATATAATTAGAATACACACAAAAAAAAACAAGATTTGCGTATATACAAATCTACAGGAAATGGAAGTAAATATACACTGTATACATACAAGTGTGAAAGTGGCCAGGGTACAATAATGTGAATGTATGAGTTATAAATATTAATATATGTATATTAGCCTTATAGTTGCCATTTTCATAACTAACAAAAATGAACATGAATTCAGCTTCCTGTTTTTAAATAACAGGAAATAAGATGGTTTGTGTCAATGTTAATTTTGTTCTCTTGCAATATCACAGTATTATTGAAACCTGGCCTGTGTAACAGGTCAGTGGAGCAGAGCTTCTGTCTTATGCAACTTGTTTTATTTGGTCTCTATCGATTTCTGTGGAGTGCAAATGAGGTGCCACAGATGACATCAGAGGTTCACTGACTGTTATTCTTCACAAAAACTTGCAAAAATCATTTGGAAAAAAAAAAACAATAAACCTCTATAGATGCTTTTCATGGCCGTAGCGCACAAACAATTTAACACTTTCAATTCAAATATTCAGTGTGGCCTCATGTTACACTGCAGGAAAGCTAAACCTACGTAGCTCTTACCATGTCGGTTTCAATGCTCTTTAAGCAGGATTGCATGATTTGACTATTCTTAAAAATTAAAACATCATATTCTGCTTTTTATATACTGGTATAAACCGCAGAGTATGTGGTTCTGAAAATGAGAGGAGCTTTGAGGTTACTCACAATTAAAATATTTAACTGACCCATTTTAACGCCTTGTCAGCTGCAGCCCGTCTCTTCACAACATTTCTGTGGTCATTAATCATTGACGAGCCAAACATCTGTTATGATCGTCCTGGCGGCTGCCAGACTGAGATAGCTGTGGGAGATAAAGCTAAACTGAGGCCGCAATTAACAATATTGCAGTTGTAAAAGACCAGGGTTTTAGCGATACGGTCTAAAGTTGAGAGTGATAAAAACAACAGGTCCAGGTTATTGGGCTAATTATTTAAGGTGCAACTAAATTATCTCAAGGGTAAAATAATCAATAATCACATTCTATATGACCTTATACTGTATGCATAAAGAGGGAACTGCACACTCTGTTGCACTTCGCTTTTCCCAATTCCTGCTCCTTGTTAGCATCAGTTTCTTGTTTGGTTTCAAGATCAGTCAACTGATATGTTTGCCCTATGCGTGTCCCTTTGCATCCCACTCATTGGACCTGATCTCCCAGTTTTGAGCCAATGGGTGGACAACGTGCACATCCTGCCTCTAAATCCTGTGTGTACTAGTTTGTGCTCTGGAATCCAGATCTGCCCTACTATGATACAGCATGTGTCAGCCCACTTTAACCTCCCCACGCTCTGACTCACACTTTATTCTTTCCCTGAGGTTAAAGTTATATATATATCAAACACATATCATTCTAACCTCTGTGTTTGTGTGAATTTTTGAAGCTGACTGACTGACCAGCAGCTTTCTTGTTTACTTTCCCCTACGAGGCATCAGCTGCACTTCACACAAATCCCAACAATTACAGTAATCAGGTGATAGGCATGTGCTGAGTTGACAACAGTAAGCATGTGCAGCCACAAACTGCATGAGGGTAGATAAGCTCAAAAAGAAGAGGAGGCTTTTCACATACCTGGCCAACAAATAAAAAAAAAAAAAAAAAAGAAGATTTTCTCACTGCTCGACAACATACTATAATGCATTTTGTCATTTAAGTGGATGTGAAGACGCAGACTAAACACTGACAAACGTGAGTGAGTCATCATAAAGGGGGGTTTGGAACATGTGTTTGTACAGTTGGGGGTCACTGACATGCACACACCATCAACACACCTCCACTCGTGTGTTTTCATCTCTACCTTTACGTCGGTGTACCTACACACATGCAAAACACGCAAAGATGAAAGATGAGCAGGATGTTTGCCATCAAAACAAAAAGGACATTTGCCTGCTTAACAAACACAAAAGACAAACTGGTCAGGTCAGAGTCATACTGTGTAACTAACAACTGAGCAGAGCAGACAGATAATAATCCCAGACCAGGATGACCTGCTCAAAACACTACAGAAGTTCACCTTCCCTTAAGTACTCATTAACTACACACCCAGGCCAGAACATGTCTGTATGTATACATCATGGAGTCATAGTCATACTCCATGTACCTGCTCACCCCCCACTGTTTACTCCAGCTCAGAGTAAAAGATAGCTGTGTAACTGGATTAAATACATTGCTTTTGTTTCACAGTTAATAGTAAAAAAGTTTTTTTTTTTTTTTTCAGCTCTCTATGTGTTAAATTGTTCAGGTATTCTATCATGAAATTTACCTGTACTTAAGTTCAACACCCGTCCTTAGTATAATGTCGTATAATGTTATCGTTTACCCATAAAGACCCAAACAACCTCCAACGACCAAAACCATCTATTGATCTAAACTGTTTAATACCTGTTGATCCATTAATCCTATCAATCCATGTAAATAATTGGTGTAAAATACAGTTCTTCATTTTTTCATGGTAATCAGATATGACCCATCTGGATGTTCAGAGGCTCCGCAGTTACCGTGGAAACACCGTCATCTTCTACAACATTGATTCACCAGTAAAACCCATGGAGTTGGATCAATGACAGTGGACGGACACACTTGTTTTTACGTTCAGTCAGTGACATATTTTACCAAAAAAGTTACTTTTTCCTCAGTTTTCTCTGTTTCTGATGTAATAACCCTCAATTTTACTTTGAGTTTTTTTGAACATCTACATGATCAGTGAATTAAATATAGGAAAATACCTGATTTTCACAGGAAAAATGCAAAAGGAGGATAGATGGACAGAGGATAACATTACAATTAATGGTGATATATCACTTAAGAAAGGTTAAATAGAGAAAAAAAATTCCTTTGGGAAGTCAAAGTGGGTCTTTATGGGTTCATCTGTTTTGGATTATAACATAATTAGCCCAGCTAGTCCTAGTTAGGTGTTTATGCAATACATGGAGTAGACATTAATGTCAACAAACACAACTGTTTATATGTTAATGTTTAAGTGACTGAAATTACTTGGTGATGTCATACATGACACATTAGCATTGGCTTTGTGCTTTTCACCCCTTGCTCTTCATCAGCTCCACCTTCTGGTCCTAATACCTGAGCTTGTGCCATCACAGTGGCTTTGTCCACTATTTATGTAATCTATAGTTATGGGTAAACAAAAGGAACGTGGAAGTATCCTAAAATTGTAATATGGGTTTAACTCACATATCCTCCTGAGACCCAGCTTTTGTCAACATTCTTGGGCAAGAGTTTCACTGCAAAGGACATTCAGTAAAAAAAAAAAAAAGTATGTACATATCTGAAAAGGTTGTTGTGTCATGCTGCTTTCAAGACAATTTTTTCATGCAAAAAAGCAGAATTTTGTGCTTTCCTGGGTCTCAGAAGGTTAAAACTTCTCCCTAAAATATGTATGAATTCCAGGACTCATGTCAGTCTCATCTGTTTTATTTGGAACTTCTAATAAGTGAAGCGCTGGCCCATTTTTCTGTAACTGTTTATTACCCCGCCCCCCAAAGGGGAGGCAAGGGGTATTGTTTCTGGTTCAGTTTGTTTGTTTGTTTGTTTATATGGTTGGTTGGTTGATTGTTTTGTTAACACTCTAGCCGCTAAACTATTGGTTGAATTCATACCAAATTGGGTTTATAAATTGCCAGAGACTGAGAATAGATCTGATTACGTTTTGGGAAAAGTAGGTCAAAGTAAATTTTTTCTGAATTTAAATTTTTTTTTTCTTCTCATTTACTTATAATGGACGGAATTTGTCTATGCTGTCTATGTCTATGCTGACATCAGCACATGCATAGACATGATGACATCAGCTGGATCGATGCCAAAATAAGCTACAATACATGCGAGGGGCGGGGTTTGTTGTGCCTAAAACCACTTGTTAAATCTTAGTTCAAATAGAAGACTTTAATGTCTGCCATGTTTATAATCTGTATGACAGATCACGCACCTGCAAAGATGGACTTTTGGAGTTTCAGGTTATTTAATAAAAGGTATTTTTTCCTGACAGCCAGCTCACCTGTAGTTCTGGTTCATAGGTTCTACCAGTAAGACCATAAAATGACTGTAACACAGTGGCTGAAGTTAACTGTGTTACTTAGTCATTAAGCTTGTGTTTAAATTCAGCTCAGCCGTGACCCCTGCACATGGCTCTGACCCCTGCAAATCCACCCCTTTTGTCCAAATATGGTTAGTTCTGACTTGAAGCACAGTCCATTGGCTTCCGTGGCAGTTCATGTCACAGTTCCTCCACCACTAATTATATACACTATATGTAAAGAGCTGCCACTTTAAAATAGAGTTTCAAAGTGTGATATTTAGTGATAAATAGTGGTGAAACTCCAGATTGAAACCAACTTCCCTCCTTTACAGTGGCTGCAAAACACTTGGAGGAGGTTGCTTTGTCTTGTCAGCCATGTGTTTTTTCACTTAAATTAACCTTAACCCTGGTCCACACTCAAACATAACAAGTGATTGTAATATGCTTTAACACTTTGAAACGGAAAAAGAAGAGAAGGATGTCTGGTCTGAGCTGCTGGAAAAACATTTAAGTGCTACACAACAGAGTCTTTATGAGGTGACTTGCTCCCTTTGTAAGCAGAAATGGCTGATACAACAATCATTATTTGTGTGACACAGATTGATGAAAACATAATTATGAAGAATATAATTCATGTATACGGTCATGTCGTCCTAAATGTTGCACATTACATCTTTGGTAGATTTTTACTTCTGCATCTGTATCTGCAGGGTCGAGTGAGTCACTGTGGAGGAATTTTTTACTGGGATACTAATCACACACCTTTCTGGCAGAAGCAGCAGACAGTCTGCAGATTGTATAATATGAAAGCTGACCTTGGCTGGAGACGCTGGACATCAAGCATAAATCTGAAGTTTTCTAGGTTAATTGGACTGGAACAGCGATTTGTTTATACACTTAGCGATAAGAAGAACAGCTGTAAAACTGCATCGGAGTCATTCAGTGCAGTATGACCATCAAATGTGACTTTAGTTTAAGCTTATGAGTTGAACACGTTTGCATATCATTGATGACTCCTATGAAGTGGCTTAGACCTGACAATCTGAACACTAAGATATTATATATGTACCTGTAACTTTTGTTTTGTTGAAAATAAGAAGATTTTGTATTTAGAAGATTATAGGTTGAGTGGGACCTCATGAGACTGAACTGTTACCTGTTTTTACTGTCATAAACTGTTACTCACCAGTCCCAGCTGCACAGAGGTGGGTGTATTCTTGTTGACAGTCCACACAGCAGAAGTATCTTTCATGCTACAGAACTCCAGACTCTGAACGTGTTTTTCTGGCAGAGATTAGGTCATTCACTCCAAAGACCTTTTTCCAGTTCAGTTTAAAGATCCAGGAGCCTACCTGTGTAATAGTCGACACATTAATCTATGGCATCAAGACGAGGCCAGATAACATTATATATGTACGTGAAGTATTGTAAGTGCAAGTGAAATTTTATAAACCAAAAATATATATTTCTTTTTAAAAATGCACCTACAAAGCTTATTTTGCTCCTACAAACCCATTGTTTGCTTTTACAAAACTTTTCTGCGATTACAAAACATTCTGATCTCTGATGTGGGGGCGTGGTTAGATGAGAGGCGTGTCCAGACCTGGTCCAGACAGGAAGCAATATTAGTGATAATGGACAGACATTGCCTCATTCGCTACAATAGAGTAATTGCGAAGTACCACCGTAATGTGTCTATTACACCTTAAATAACACCACTTATTATTATCCGGCAGAGTAAAGTTGGTTCCGTACTCAAAACCAGTTCCAAGATCTGTAAATGGAACCAGTTTCGTCCACAGAACCCAAAACCAAGCTGTGTTCCAAACCCTGACTGAAGGGTTTAAGGTGAAATACACACATTTCGGTGGTACTTCATCAAAAAAGAGGCCGCAATGTTTTGTAACCGCAGGAAAGTTTTGTCACCGTGCAGAAAAGTTTTGTAAACAGAGAAAGCAAGTAGCTGCTGTGGTGTGCAGCAGCTAATGGGGATCAAAACTAATAAAGCATTTTGTAAAAGCAAAAAAACAGGTTTGTAGGAGCAAAATAAGTTTTGTAGGTGCATTTTTAAAAATAAATATATATTTTTTTGGTTTACAAAACTTCACTTGTGCTTACAATACTTCACGTACGTGTACAATGTTATCTGGCCTCTTCTTGACACCATATTAATCGATCAATATTTTTAAAGCTGCAATGCATGGTAGTTTTCTTTAGCATCTTTGAGCAAAACTTCCATTATTACCTTTCAGTAAATTGTAATTCAGGTGGTCTATAGATAAAAAACAAGAATTCTGGCCATTTCTGTCAGTTTTTCTGCTGTAAAAAAAAAAAAAAATCTAGTGTATGAAGCAGACCTTGGTTTAACACAGGTGTTTTCAGACAGGTAGGAGGTGAAATATAGGAATGCCAGCTGTAATTACTGATTAAGATTCAGTCAAGTGTCTACTCCTTGACAGAGAAACCGGGAAAAGTGTTTTGGTTTTTTTTTTTCTCCCCACAGTGGCATCTGCATCGGGTCATCCATCTTTATACACTGTTGCCTTCATCCATCCATTTTCTGAACCCGCTTTATCCTCACTAGGGTCACGGGCCTATCCCAGCCACTTAAGGGCGAAGGCGGGGTACACCCTGGACATGTCCCCAGTACATCGCAGGGCTGACATATAGAGACAAACAAACACACTCACATTCACACCTATGGGCAATTTAGAACAACC
>JAPQRP010000017.1:5485380-5524489 GCA_037367295.1 Apogon hyalosoma | reverse complement strand
GTAATTAAAAACACATATCTTTTTGCCATTAAGGACCATATTTACATGCACATAGGGTAGTGGAGTATATTATGGTAATTTGTTCTACATGGGATGTAATAAATGACTAGTCTTGTATTGCCAGATCTACCTCATTTCAGTGGTCCTGTGCCAGTGCTGAAAGCAGGTCTGGCATCCTCCTTTATTGTTCTGGAGCAGAGTTAAATGTTTTCTCAGTTGTTTGGTTAGTTTTGGATGGTGCTAATGGAAGGATGCTGCAACAACAGTACAATTACAAAAACAGTGTCATGGGACGGGGTGTTTTGGTGAAACATGGGCCCATGAGGAAGTACATCACATATTAAAATGACCAAATTTATACAAAAAAATATAAAAACAGGCATGTTTGTCAAAACTTGTCAATTTCAGGGTTTAGCTGGAGCTCAGAGGGTTGTGTTCTTTCACATAGCGAGGTGGACTTTCTAAGCAATAACACACTGATAGTGAGAGAAAGGAGAACGATACTGCTACTGTGTGATGGAAATACTCACCCTTATTCCAGCAACGTACTCCAAGTCAGTCAGAATAGTATTGAGTACAAATTGTCACATTATTTTGTATTATTTTGTATTTTTCAAACAACACTGTATTGTGGGTTAATCCACCATAAACTGGAGGAGTTTAATGTCTTGCTGATGCAAGGAAGCAAGTGTTTTTGCACCAACTGCAGATTTAACTTATTTACAAATACTTAGCCTAGATATTACCATTCAGGTATAATGTATGATGAAAAGACTTGATTTTTTTTGTCCATATTACACAGCCCTCCATTGAATCTAAATGTTTCAGTCATTCCCAGTGCAGCTTTACTCTGAGTATGGTGTTGGTCATGTATATTCCATCTGAATATTCCAAATTAGACCTTATTTATTCTGAATATAGCAGTTTACAACTAACCATGTGAAATATGCTGCATCAGTAAGATTTTTCGGACATTCTTTGGACATGAATGCAGCGCAGTACTGTGACACTGGGCCTCTTGCCTGTTTACAGTCGACTCTGTGTGTTCATGTACACAAACCAACTAGCCAACAGTTTGCTAGGCTGGGTTAGAGATGCAGACCCCAGAGGAAAATTACAGATTTCTTATTGGAAGACAAAACACATCTACTTTTAATTCTTATTTAACACTTGAATGTCATTAGGTGTTTGGATGTTCACAGATATTGCAAAATCACACTTGCCATGACAGCATGTGTTTGCACATGTTGGAAATCTTTGAAAAAATTCTGTTTTGATGCAAAGAAGCAAAATGTGGCCATCACCATTATGCCAATCTGGATCTAAACATAAATATTAGCAGAAGCTTTTCATAAGATAGCAGTGCTTAATATTCTCATTGAACACTTCGCATATCTTATAAAATGAATGTTCTGGTAATGGAATATTTCCTTTTTCAAAAGTAATAAAAAAAATTAAAAAAAAACAACTGCAATTTAGTACACATGCAAAGTCATTTTTGAGGCCAGGATGGCCTTGTGCATTTCAATGTCATCATTTAAGTCAGATTATGAACTGTGACCAAACTAAACCATCCAGATGTCTGTCGTTTTTGATTTGCTGGAGTTTAATTTGACAAACATTAATCAACCCACCATGAAAAAAAAAGGATAAAGAAAAGAGCGATGTGTGGTGCCAATGAAGCAACTTGCAATGTCATGCAATATTAGTTCGGTTTAAACGCGTCTTTTAATGGTATCATGTGTGTTCTGCATAACAGATGCAAGATGTCAGAATCTCTTCACCATCTGGAAATTTACCACATCTTTATCAAATCCAGAACAAGCTGCACGCACCACCACCTCCTATCTCATATCTAAAACTCAAGATGGCCTGACTGACTTCATTGTAACTGCCTGTTGTTCCTGATCCGCCTAGTGACTGTCCCGTGTGCTCTTCAACCGAGTTGTTCACTTGAAGTGGAAAAACTGTGGTATGTTGCAGATGTCCTGATAACAGCCAGAGTTTGTCAGTGTGGTTTTTTTTACTGTTCTGTGGTTATAAAGAAGTGGAAGTTAAAGTGCTAAGCCTCCATTTTCACTTCTCGAAAAGGTCCTCTGCTTGAACTGTGACAAAGTCTCAATTTCAGTCATAGGTTGCATCATACTGTGGTTTGGATTGTGGAACAGCCATTTGTAACACCTTTCAGACTGTTATTCAATGGCAATTGTAAAGTTTTTTTTATAAACAAAATACAAATCTAGACCTTATTATCAGCATAATTTATTTATTTATTTATTTCTTGATGATTATTACCTCCACCAAGGAGGTTGTGTTTTCATCAGGGTTTGTTTGTTTGTCTGTTAGCAAGATAACTCAAAAAACTGTGGAAGGATTTGATGAAATTCTCAGGAAATGTTGATACTGGCATAAGGAACAAATTATTACATTTTGGTGGTGACCCAGTTCACTGTCTGGATCCAGGAATTTTTTGAAGGATTCTTAATCATTGCAAGATTGGGCCAGTTTCAACATATGCATATGTAACTCCACAATATAGATAATATTAATGTGAATCCAGTGTATGTATAGGTTTTGAAGGTCCAGGAATTCATTTTAGAAGTAAATTAATCATGGTACTGGGGGGGTGATCTGCCTTGGCAGAGGTCTGCGCTCTCTGAATGCTTTTCTAGTTCCAGATTGTGATTTTTGTACTCCTCAAAACTGTTTTTCAGTTATTTGCAGGTCGACACATTGTAGTGCATAGTTTAGTGATATTTCATCATCACATTAAGATAGTGAGTGGTATAAATGCATTCTGCTTGTGATGAGTCTGTCACAAATGGCAGCCACTGTTGTAATATAAGGAAGACTTTAACTTATATGAAAGAATGCATGCTGTACCTTTCTGTAATTAATAATTGACTACTCAGATAATGCTGGACACCTGCACACATTGAGACCTTTTCTCCTCTTTGGCATCTTTGGTCTTTCATTTTTATTTTTAGAGAAGCTTTGACTGCGTATTTCCATTAGGTTGCTGTCACCCAGTGTAGGTTTCATCTAAAGGGCAGAAGTATTATCACGTCGGTAGCCCTCCTTCAACTCCTCTACTAGTCAAGCTTGTGAAGAAGCCTCTTAATTGTCAAGCTAGTTTAACAACTTCCTCCGGAGGTGGACTGTGCTCAGCCTGACACACAAAGTGTCTTTTATCTTTCTCCCTGGTGCCTCTGTTTTTTTCCTTGTTCTCAGGGTCATTTGTGACCCCAGGCAGCCAGGAGTCGACCTGTGGTTGACCTTTAACCTCTCAAAGACTTTGTGTGTTGCAAACTGTTCTTTTCTTTTCCTTGGTTGGTGATCTAAATTTTAAATCTTAATAAGAAAGAATAACGTGGTCAATGCAGGATGTTTGATAGCATCGGGACGTTAAAACATTTACATTTAGACTGAATTGATTATGTAAATATCTGCACTCTGGCTCTGTTTTAAAGGTTCTATTCCTTACTCAGTAGTTTTATACTGACTGAAAACTTACTCCTATGATATCATCTGCACTTTGCCCTCATTGTGATCCTGTGAATCAGCATTTTGCACGTCGAATGTCAGCACTTTTTATGTAACAAACATGTGCAAGTCACTTTCATCCAGTCAGAATAAGGTACAGGTGCACACCACAGACACACACCAGACATGACACCTTAAACCATCTTAGCAAGATGATTAGTGGGAACATTTTGTCTTTTGTCATAGCTTTTATAAAGACGGTTGAGTTGGAAGAAGAAATGCATAGCAGTGCTTAGGCAGACATAGTCTTAATCTACATGGGAGTTGGGATTTGTATTTTTCTGTTTCCCTGCTATAAAGTTGGGATGCTTTAATTTCTTAAAAGTAATAAGAAGAATGGAATCAGGGGCTTTACTTAAACATAGAATTGTACCAGTTATATAACAAAAAGAAATGAAGTAACTGCCACCTTAGAAAAAGGGGTAAATGTTGCTCATAATTAGGATTTGTGTGTTTTTTTTTTAATAATATTTCAAATGTCCTGGATGTCAGTATCCCACTAGTGCTCACACTGTTAGATTTTCATGCATGCAGAGTTTGTTTCTAGAGCAGGTGCTTCATATCAGTTTAATCTGTTTGATAATGTTTTACTGACTATCCTTTGCTTCTGCAGTTCTTTACTTGTTCTTAAATGCAGATTGCATCCAGCTCTAATCCCCAGTCCCTTCTTGAACGCTACAGGGTTTCTCTGACATGTTGATTGTGGACTGAGGTTTTTTCTCTTTAATTTCTAGTCATGGTTCAAAAACAAACTCGGTCGTCACTGCTGTCATCCTAAAGCCCAGTGGAGAGGCTTTGTTGTTTCAGCAGACAAAAGCATGACCTCCCCTACTGCCGCTAATTACAGAGCAGAGCTGTCACAGACCTGTCATTATTAAACAACCAAGCATATTCCATGGCTCTGGGGCTTAGGCACATTTTGCCAACCCCTGCACATTTCCCCCCATGAAGTGCATTTGGGAAAGATGTTTGGCAATACAGGGGGTGCATTTTCCCCAACACAAACATAGCTGCTGTTTGCCAATACCCAACAGAGGGAATTCAGTTTGTTGTTGTGGCTGTTCAATCACACACATGGTTTTGAATGATTGATGAAGCATTTTTTGTCTCCTGCATTCCAAAATCTCATCATGACTTAAACTAGCAGATTAAGCGCACAATCATTTCAGCTATTGTTGAAATAAATTATCAAGCTGAAGAGAAAAGAAACATCAAAACAACCACAGACGAACCACCTGCTCTCCTAAACCCACATATCATCTTGCGATTATGAAATGGCTGTTTAGAGATGCAGCCCTGGCTTTCCTGTTTCTCGCACAAAGTAAGCAGCAGTTGAAACTATAAACCCCTCAGGTTAAAAGCCAGTCTCTAGGGTGCTGAAGTGTTGTTTCAGCTCATCAGCACTGCTGGAGATATCATCAACATATCTCAGGAAGGATGTGGTAGAAGAAATGGAGCTTAAACACAGCACACATCCTGTCTTCCTTTTGCTAAATTGGACCGTGGCACTAATTGCATCCATTTATGTGTAATGTATTAATTTCTGTAGTGACTTCTCTTGCCATTGAATTCCAGTTTTTAAATAATGTTATCTTCTTTGTTTTCAGGCTGTGTCTGATGCTGCTGGGCAAGGAGTCACTATTACTGGCAGCAAAACCTTCAACAACTGGAACTGGCCTAATGCTGTTATCTTTGCAGCCACTGTTATCACTACTATTGGTACGTACTTTCATGAAAAACTGTCTTTGTGAAGGAAAAATAAAAGAGCAGTAGTACAGGGGGGATGAAAACATCACTGACACCTCCAGAGTCATGTTTTATGTTGATACATTTTTCTCCAGTCTTTTGCACACCTCTACTATACAGTGTTAAATACCGTCACTAAAGCAGTTATGTAATCATTTGTGTTTGGTGCAGTGATCCTTATGCAGTCTTGCTAACAGATGGACAGTTTTCATTAAACTTGATGGAAAAGTAGCCCAAGGAGAAACCAATAAACAGATACAAAAAAAAGAGTGTGGAGATTGGAAGTAATTATTGTTTTTTCTAACATGAGAAAAAGAATTTGAATTACAGAGTCATCTTCTTTGTCTTTAATCACATATGTTTGGTTTATTGGATAGTTCAACTACACATTTGACCAACAACCTTCCTTTCATTTTTCTAAAGGATATGGGAACATTGCCCCCAAAACTTCAGCCGGCCGTGTCTTTTGCATTTTCTATGGGCTCTTTGGTGTGCCTTTATGCCTTACTTGGATCAGTGAGCTGGGAAAGTTCTTCGGTGGCAGAGCAAAGCACCTTGGCCAGTATCTAACCAAGAAAGGGTTTTCCCTGGTAAGTTGATATGGGCCTTTTTGTGATGTCTCTCTTTGGTATCATGACACCTGAACTCTGGACTCTGAACTTTTCTTTTTTTTTTTTTCCAGAGAAAAGCTCAGTTTACCTGCACAGCTATCTTCCTATTGTGGGGTGTGCTGGTGCATTTACTCCTTCCACCTTTTGTGTTTATGTCCCAAGAGGGTTGGTCTTATATTGAAGGCTTGTACTTCTCATTTGTCACCTTGACAACCATTGGTTTTGGTGATTTGGTTGCAGGTAAGCTGAGAAATAGTTAACTGTTATTGTTCAGACAGTTCTGCTAATTTACTTAAAGTTCTGGTTTAATGAGACATTTTCGTCTTCACAGGTGTGGAGCCAACTAAAGAATATCCCACTCTGTACCGTTACTTTGTGGAAGTGTGGATTTATCTGGGACTGGCTTGGCTGTCTCTGTTCTTCAACTGGAAAGTGCGGATGGTGATAGAGGCCCACAAGGCTTTGAAGAAACGCCGCAAGCTACGTAAACTATCTCTCGATGAGCTCCGACACTACAAAGAGTCTCACAAAGCTTCCCTTCGTTTGCCACCCACTCCTAATGATGTCAACATCTTCAGTTTCTTGTCCAAAAAACAGGAAGGGTACAATGACTTGATCAAGCAGATCGGCAATAAAAAAGACAGTAGCGTTAGCAGCACCGGCGCCATTACCACCAAAAAACCCAAAGACATGGGTCGCTCCCAGAGTTGTAATGATGCTCCTATGTATAATGGTCACACAATCCTCAGTCTGGATCGGTCGCCACGACAGAAGAGACGCTACAGTTTTAGTGACCGCGTCACTGTTGCATTTTCAAAGTCAAAGAACTACCTCCTGGGCTCAGACAGTGGTTTGCTTCTAACAGAGGATCAAGTGGAGGCTGAACTAGAGGTTAACCAGGACCAAATGTACGAGAATCAGCTGGACAAGGATGTCGACCTGGAGAACGGAGGAATGGGAGACAGTGGTCATAGGACATGGGACTCTAAAGAGTACCACCCCCTCACCTTCCAAAATGCCAACATCACATTTATTGATGAGGAGAACTTTCTGAGTAATAACCTGGAGGAGGAGGAAGAGGACAACGATGACGATTCCAAAGCAAAGCTGTCTATTACTACATGTGATGAAAACATTGAAACAAACTCCAAGGATGAGGAGCAGGGTTCTGAATCTGAAGAGTCTGTGTTCACTAGTGACTGTTCAGAACACAGCCACTCCTATGAGAAACTGGTAGAGGAATACGCGAAGGAAGACAACACAGACTCTTAAACTAAAGCAAAGAGTTGAGTAAAATTGACACATCTTCTAAACTGCCTTATGTCAGCTGGGTTGGTGTTAAAGTATATGTATTTCAGTGTTTAGAAGGATATTAGAAGTTTCATTGCACTTTTGGAGTCTGATAATGAAAGACTGCAAAGCCAAAAATCAAATTTCAAATGAATGTTCGCTGCATATTTTTGATTTTTTTTTTCTAGATTTCTTGTGAACTCTTGAACACATAATGTCCTACATTTTGATGAATATGGACTACCAAGCATGACACGCAACCAAATGAGTATTTAAGATCTACTCTATTTATGTCTTTTATATGGTTTAAGAAACTCAACGCCACACCTAGATTGTAATATATCCAAACCAAGAACATTTGTTTTCCTCAAGTGTGTTTTCTACTCATAGGCTTATAAGAACTCTGGCAGTGATTGATTCATCCATAGTTCCTACCTGCATATTCACCATATTGGTGATTTTTATCATATTTATTAAAGTGAAGGACACAGTAGCTTTTATTCAATGCTACATGGGTTTGTATCATTACCATTGCACAATTCCAGTAAGGACAATTTCAAAGTCCATTCTTGTGTCTTATAAAACCTGAGCCAAACCTTTGTCCTTAAAGAAACTGAAGGGTGTCTATCTTATATTTCATTAGACACGTTTGTGAAGACCTTGATAATTTTTTGTGTCTGAAATTGCTTGCAGGTTGTTTAGACTAAGCAATTGAATTGTGACTGCTTTTAAGGTCATCAGTTAAACACAGGCAACATCTGGGAGTCGGAGAACTCATTGAAAAATAAACATAACAAGAAGAATCGTTAATGTTATGAACAGAGAGGCATATATGGCAAAATATTAATATCTTATCTCGGTGGCAAATGAGATTTGTATTGTTTTGTATGCCTCTGTTTCAGGCTGTAGACTGCTGTAAAATCTGCTTTGCAAATGAGCCTCCCCCGTTCCTGAGACGGTGGTTTTGTGAACACTTGTCAATACTTAATAGTGGAGTTTTGCTGCTTATAGCTCATGAAGTGCTGTTCTCTGACTTAAGGATTCTGTACCAGTGCAGTGTATGATGTGAACTTTAACAGTAACAATATTCTCACTTTCTGTCTCTGTATTTGCCATGTAAACATTGGCTGGAAGCCTGTCAGTAGCAACAAACAGTGCTTTGCTCAGAACATGGCCTTGTTACTTGTATTTGCCTTTGGGGGCTTGCACTTGCACAAATGACTGAAGTACCGCTTCTGTCAGCCAACCAAGGTTAACCTGTAACAGGTCAGTGCTCTCATGAGGTATGATTCAGTCATGAGACAAAGGCGGCAGTGCTGGTGCTCAAGTTTTGTGTAGTGTTTCCCCTCCTTTTTCAAATGCGTACGAATTGTAAACTGTAGGGACCATAATATGATGTCCATTGCTTTTCATTTTCACTGTACATAACCCTGCCCACCCACTGCCTATTGCACATAAGTTGCACACTAAAAACTTGAAACAGTGTTATTTTGCATTGTAAGATGGCAGTGGCTGCAGTGTCTCACACTAAACACGTCTTCAATTGAAGATGGAGGAAGTGATTATAACAATATTTTGACTCATGAGTCAATATCCTGACTGTAAACAGAAGTATTAAAAAAAACCCAAAGTGGCCTAGATCCACACAACAGTCAACAGGAGTTGTGCAGGGGATGGGGGTTTCTTTAAACTGGGGGCACAGCTTCCGAATGGCACTGATGGGAGGGGTCTCTTTATTTGGTTGAGTACTTTTCGTCACTCTAAAGAATCACTTAGTCCATCTTTAAAGGTTCAGTGTGCTATTTTTATTGGGACCTATTTGCAGAAACAGAACATGATTTCATTGTTTCATTACCTGAAAGTATGAGTCACTGTTATTTCCTTCCCTTACAATGAGTCGTTTTTATCGACCGTGGAAGTGGGTACTGTTTGCTGTGTCCACGCTACATGCCTCTAATTATCACACTGAACCTTTAGGACATATTCAGTCAAATTGAGTGGAATACTGTACATTTAGTCTAATATTTGCAGTTTTTTGACTACACTACATCATCCTTAGTCCTGAAGGTAACGTGTAGTAACAGTAACAGGTAACTTAATTCTACTGCGGACACCAGTGTTTGGCAGTGACTCATTAGATGACATTAGTAAGTCTTATATTTTTAGCGATTACTTCTGTCCATTTTGTATTTCCCCGCAGAGCCCACCACTTCTGTTATAAGCTGTATGTTTGAGTGCAGAATGGTTATGCAGCCCTGGTACTCATCAAAATTGAATTTCAATTGTCTAAAAGATTAAATAAGAGCAGGTTAGTTTGGTTTAACCTATTCTTCTCTTTCCTTTTTAATGTTGCTCCATTTATGTAAAAACTCCATAATAGTTGTGTAATGTTTTTTTTATATGTGTATGTAATTAAATTATTCATGTTTTTAAAAGTTGAATTGTATAGTTGTATATAGATTACAAACTGTATTTCATTGAAAATAAACATTTAATAAAACTTTTGCTGAGTGTTTTGTGATCTTTTTTTACTTTTGCATTGTATTGTACAAAGGGTCTGCCTCTAGTCTTGCTGTGGGAACAGATGACATCTTTGTCTACTATACACTCACATGTACAGACCATCTGAATTAGGCTATCTTGTTTATTTAGGGTTGCAGTTGTCACCTTTAAATTAAGTTAAAGTGACAAGATGTGGTCCTTATTTATGGTTTTTTCATAGTAAAATGCCTAGACTCATGACATATACTTTTGAGAATGTATTGGAACCACTATAAAGTGTTCATAGCCCATTAATGTGGTACATATGCATCAGTTGCTGTTGTGGACATTCATGTAAACTGTATCTTCATTCAGTGTCAACAAATTCATATGTAAAATTTCTTTAACGCTGACTTATCAGTGACAACTGGTGTTGCTTACGTACACAGCCTTGAACTTCACTAGAAAAGCAAAATAATATATAAAACTATTTCATCCTGCTCACAAACAGGATGAATTCCTGCACATTATTTCTGCTTGTATGAACATGACTTCAACAGTTTATGTTAGACTATCAGTTAGTGATTGGAATGTGGGTACATTTTAATAAGCGTGGAGCCAATGGAGGCAGGCTGTTGACATTTCCTGATCTGCTAAAAAGACATAAGATTAGTGTGCACATAACGGACGGTTACTGTTGGCACAGGATACAAATGAACAGCACTGGCTGCATGGATTTAGCAGAATAACCTTCCTAGCTTTCATCCGGGGTGAAAAATTCACTTCGGAGCCTCGTCTACATGAAGTTTGTTGCTTTACCGCAATCAGCAAAAATTAGGATTACTTACATTACTCAATAAAATACCTTTATGTCATTAATTGAGTGATTAACTCTATGTGTGTTAGCTTTGCATTAATGTTTTTTTTTTGTTGGTTTTTTTGTTTGTTTTTTTTGCAAACACAGACAAGGCTGGGATGGGGGTGGGGGTTACAGAGCTTACATTCATATAATTTGTTACACAAAAAAGTACAGGACCATCAAGTTAATCTGTTGTTTTTTAATCAAGCAAGATTTGACAGTGGCCCATGGCCCTGGTGTTTTAAATGAATTGGGAGATTCCAAAAAAAGTGAGGCCTGTTCCATAGAAAGGAGGTCCAGAAAGTCCCTGTACCATTGTCTATACTAAAACAATTGTGTTTGCACTCTGTCCAGTTTATCATTATGATGTACTTTGCTGATAGACATCCCAATGACAGTATTTTGTCCATTATATTTGATTTTATTTGGCTTCTAATTCCTGGTAGGCATTCCACTGAGCATGCTGATATCTGACATGCTGACATCAAACAGAAAAGACACTTTTCCAACAACAGCACTCCAAAATAACTTCACAGCTGGGCATTGCCACAGCAAATGCATTAGTGTGCCTTCTACCCCACAACTATGCCAGCTTTGCATTAATGTTTGAGGACATTTTGTCCCTTTGATCCAACTGCTCAGACCAGTGGCTTGTTCACTTTACATATAACATACACATATAAATGTTATATATAAATATTGTCTATATATCATTTCATAGTCTTTAGATTCCCTGGAGAAAATTTTTAAAGGAAATATATTTCATTGCATCTTCACTCTTTGTGTTTTACTAAACTGGGCGGTGTCAGAGAAGCTTCACCCCTACCACAGTTCACTGCCCAAGCCTTGGTGGATGATGGTTTCTGAAGCAAACTAAAGAAAATGTCCTGCTTTGAAAATGTGCTGAGGCTCATGGAAAACAGAAAGTCTCCTGTTACTGTGGGATTCCACACGCAACATAAATCAACCCACATCCAGGCCTTCAATCGTCCTACTCCAAAGTTCAACCCAGGATGTACGTATTAGCATGAAGGACACAATTTCACTGAAAATGTGGAAGTATGATTTATCCAATTCATGTGAAAACTAACGAAACTGGATCAGAGCAAACAACACACATGGCGTTATGCTTTTAAATGACGATGACACATTTACAAAATCTCATAGTGATAACAAAAGTATGTCTCAATTATCATATAAACAGACTGTAACTGTAAAGAGGCGGACAAGTGAAATAAAAATTACAACTGTGTTGCATTGTGACCTTTAAAACCTTTTAAATCATAAAACTCCAGGTATTTAAGGAACATTTGAAATTGTGCTTGACCTGCAAGATAATTTTCCATAACACACAGGATATACAAGGACAAGAGAAAAGAAGACATGTGAGTTTATGCGAATGCCCTCATTTTCAAAAGACTTACCATTTGATGGATGCCCCTGGACAGAGCAAATGGACTTGCATTATTTGACTATAGGAAGTTTAGTAAAAAAAAATATATATATATATATATATTCTAAATGAGAGTTCTGCTTTAAATGATAAATACATCAAATGTTGTGGCCAATAAAAATGGAATAAAATATTTTTACTTCCTGTCATTGTGTAAATGTGGTTTATTGTGGGTGGATAAAGTGTAACTGGGACTCAGTATGTAATCATTACACCAGGTCAAAGTTAAACACCTATAAATAGGAATAAAAGTAGAATGTGTCCGATAACAAAATTATTCCAACTTTATGGGCAACAGTGTATTTCCTTGAGTCCTGTTTTTTTTTTTTGTGTGTGTTCAGGCTGATTTTTGTAATGCTCACATTAACCCATAAAGACCTACCTCTGTGGAAGTTCCCAAATGAATTTTTCTCTCTATTCTTTCTGAAGTGATTTAATATCATTTATTATCATATTATCTCCTGTATTTTGCATTTTTCAGTGAAAATTTGGTATTTTCCTATATTTAATTCACTGATCATATAGATGTTCATAAAAGCTCTGAGTAAAGTTGAGGATGATTGTTTCAGAAAAATAGAAAACTGAAGAAAAAGCAACTTTTTGGCAGCAAATATATCAATAACTGAACGTAAAAGCAAGTGTTATCATTCACAGTCATTGATCCAACTCCGTGGGTTTTACTGGTGAATCAATGTTGTAGATGTTTCCTCTGAACGTCCAAACGGGTCATATCTGATGCCCATGACAAAATGATAAACTGCATTTTACTCCAATTATTTCTAAGTGTTGATAGGTTTAGTGGTTCAGAATTTATTAAACATCTTAGATCAGTAGATGCTTTTGGTTGACAGTGAGTTGTGGGTTAAAGAAAGGATTTTAAAGTCTTATTTTGTCATTGTCTTCAGTTTCACAGCTAGTGAAAGTTGGTAGACATACACTGACACCATTTTATCAAATCTACCTGTTTCCTCACATGTAGTGAATGACAGTCATCTATACTGCTCTCTCTGATTGATCACTTATGAAAAAGAGTCAGCGATGTTTTTACCTGATTAAACGAGAAAAGATAAGACTAAAAGATCAGAAAGTTTTCACTGAACTGAGAATCGATGTGAAAACCTGCACAAAAAACTAATTAAATGTTGGAAAACGTTGCAGTATGTTTTAGAAGATGCACATGTTATTACTGAATGCCTAGACACATTCCTTACAGTGGTTGTGCAGACCTTGGCTTCATGTACTGCAGACTTCAACAGTCACAGCTTGACATATATTTCTGTTATGGGAATATTTAAGTGTCATGCCTTAGCTATTCATTTATACAGAGCTTGATTTAGTTTCTTAGTAAATCAATCCTGACAGCAACTTTAATTACAGGCAACTACAACATTTACATGTGAGGATGCAACAAGAATATAATTTGCACTAGATTTAACCCATAAAGACCCAGTGGTGCTTTTGTGGCAGTTCCCAAATAATGTTTTCTCTATATTTAAACTTTTGTAAGTGATTTATCACCATTTATAGTAGAGTGTTTCTATGAAACTGGTTCCTAAAAACAGGACAGAGGAGCCAAAAATTCAAACCAGATGTAGACTAATGTTATGAAGCAAGTTTGGAAGCACTTTGGGTCTATTTTAAAAATAAATACTTACTGAGATAAAAGAGGAAGTATTTTTCAGATAAAACACATTTTAATATTATTTTTATATTATTTTTACACAAAAATCCACATGAAACATGATAAAAAAGGACAAGAAATTACGCGCTACTATTTTTTAAAAATATATTTTATTGTCTCACAGGTACATTTGGGGAATTGAACTAATTATGCAAGGCAGAGTGTTTCACAAAATGACCACTGTTACAAAATCACTCATTACTGATAATGCATTTAAATGGGCAGGTTCCACATGTAATGCAAGTGGACACAATGGGTTACACACAAAACCCAGAATGAGACTGTCAACTCATGAAAAACCTGCATGTCTAGATTAGAAAAACCACTAGGATCATCAAATTTAACACAGTGCCTTTATTTAATGCCATAAATAAGACATTTCAAGTGAGGTATTCCAGATCAAATGCACAGACACCTAGGTAGCTTTTCCTGTCCTAATTTTGGTCCTATTTTTGGCCAGAATATTTTATCAAAAATTCATTCATTTTGGGATGGCTCAGAGCAAGAGTATACAGTCTATATATTTTTTTGCATTCACCTGAGGTCATCATTAAGTACATCCTGGGGGGATATATGTCTCAGTTTCTCTTTTATTATTGGGTCTAAAAAGCCAGCAAAGTGCCAGATTTCAAAATGAACCCAGTTTCATAGAAGCACCCATATATTATCTTCTTAAGTTTGAGTTTTTATCAGTGTAAATTGTGTATTGTTCTAAATTTAATTCACTGATCATGTAGATGTTCATAAAAGTTCAGAGTAAACTCAAAGGTTATTATGTCAGAACAGAGAAAACTTAAGAAAAAGTGACTTTTTCCAGTAAAATATATCATTAACTGAACATAAACCCAGTGTCTCCATCCACTGTCATTGATCCAACTCCATGGGTTTTACTGGTGAATCAATGTTGTACAAGATGACAGTGTTTCCACATTCACTACGGAGTCTCTAAGCGTCCAAATGGGTCATATCTGATGACCATGAAAAGATAACAAACTGTATTTTACACCAATTATTTACATTTATTGATAGATTTAGCGGATCAACAAGTATTAAACATTTTACATGAGTAGTTGGTTTTGGTCGCCAGTTACTGTTTGGGTCTTTATGGGTTAAAATAAAGTGGAGCTACAGCAGTGCAGATCCCATAGCGTGATGACCTGTGTAAATTGTGTTTAAATACATAATATAGTCTAATCTTACAAATTACACATCAATTTGCTGAGGATTTATGAAACTTTTTACTTTCATAATGTGATTGTCTTGTAACGTACATCTTGTCCTTTCTATAACACAAGAGACCTAATATTGAACTCTCCCTGATTGAATGGACATGCGTCTTTAGAAAAGTGAGATTATGCAAGGAGGCATGAAACCAGCCTCAGTCTTTCACACTGCAGTACTTCCTTCAAAGTTTGTGTTTCCCAGATGTAGAGTGTACTTGTGAAGAGATTAAGGCGAGGCAGTGCTCGAGTTTGGCTGCCTGGCAAACACACTTGAAGTCATAACATACGGCAACCAGACTGTGGTGATATGTTGTGTCTCCTGTATCAGCAAAGAACAAATTCTCCATTTAATGTAGCCCGTGAAGCCTGCAGTGGCCCATAACTTGTATAAAATCTAATTTTGCTGGATTCTTATGGACATAAATCTTTTTCATAAAATCTGTAATGAAAAACAATTATCAAAATGAACCAAATCTAACAATGACCAACACTTTGTGAGAATAAATCAATGTCAATGTCTCTTTGTGAATCAACAACACGTCCATCCTGGATCCGAGTGATGCCAGCTCACTTCCTTGTCAACAAAGGAAGAGGGGGAACCAGATGGGGAGTTGTTTCTGTGCCCTGTAAAACAGTGGACGTAACAACAGCTTAATAATCAATGGTTCAGGACAGGGAAATTGTGACTGAGACGGCCCAAGGACCTCTCTGACACCCAATTGTTTCCTGAGTTTCTGTGTCCGGCCTTCCGGGCCGGAAACTTTTGGGCACCCTCCAGAGATGAGTTTGTGTGTGTTTACTGTAGGTTCATGTGTGTGTGCTTGAGATGTGAGAGCGAGGTGGGATTGTTAGTAAAGACGCAGGAAATGTGTTGGCAAAATGCCTGTTTCTTTTTAAAGAGCACACAGGAAAAGATGGGAGAGAAAGACAGCAGGCAGCGTTGAACAATACCATGAACAGCTGGTCATGCTGACTACACCCATGTTTACAGAGAAGAAAGTAGTAAGCCTGACCTTTGACCTTACAATGATTTTAACTCTATGTGAGGCGAAAAAGTCGGACAATCCAAAACTGCTTTGGAAAAAGGTAATACTTTATCAGGAGCACTGTACTGGACCTCTGGAAGTCTGGTCCCACTGGGTAACTTTCTGCCATAAATACACAAAAAATAAAATCTTAGTGGGAATGTAGCTTACTCTTAACTGCACTTAGTGTCACACAAGTTTCCTTTAGCTTCACTACTACAGAGTCTGTAAGCCTGATTTCTTTTCTTGGTTGGTAGCATTCAGTATAAAGCAACATTATTCTCCACTGTAAGCAGGACGTGTTACTCAAACAGTGTCACACTTCCATTTTTCCCACACAACACAATGACAGGTAGGAACAGAGTTACTCTCAGACAAAGGGGTTGTAATTAAATTACTTTAATGTAAGCAACGGAGGTAACAGTCACAAAACAATCTGGGGAAACTCTTTAAAGTTTCAAAAAAGTAGGATTCAGTGATCTAGCCCTTGTAATAACTTTGTATTTACAGGCTGTTGTAATGTACAGCCTGTTTATGTAAAAAGGGCATGAAATAATTGCTCGGTTAAATAAAAGTTGATTTGATTGTAAAAGCTAATCTCATTGAGTCAACTTAATCTAGATACAACAGCAATGAATAAATTAATATCTTTGACATCTGTAATGTATATAAAATGATATCAATAACTACCAATAACATGACATGATGTACATTTTGGAAGGAAGTAAAAAGCAGCAGCTGACTGCCCTCTAGTGATCATACTGCAGCAATACAACTTCAAAAATACCAATGAATATTATTGTACATTTCAGAATCTAAGTATTAAATATAATACAAAAAGTTCAAAATATATTGTGTTTTCGAGTGTTATTTATTATTTGTAAACAAATGCAACCAAATAATTTTTTTATTTTGTGAAAGTAAAGTCACCTTTAACCCCGGAAGCAGACCAGTGTTGTTATGCTAACGATGTGTCATCAGCACTGCCGAGAGCTGCAAATATTGGAAAATATAACAGTACCAGCCGTGTGTTGACAACTATTTAGGAGGCAGTTGGATGCAAACAACAAACATTGTTTTTGTGAATTAGCTGTCATAAGGTGAACGCAAAAGAAAGACTTGCAAAGCGACTCAAACTGCTAAGCTACGTTCGTCTTCAACAACTGGACTGTTAGCGTTAGCAGGAAAGCTAACTGGACTGAATCTGTGGACTCGGTCCTGACGGGACGGGAGAGATATGTCCTGCAGCTTATTGGAGTTTTGTCGGCTCCAAGAGCTCAAAACAGTCAGGGACTATTTGTTCAAGAGCCAGAAAACCACAGAACCATCCGAGGAGAAGGATCAAACAGGTACCAAGATACATAAGTGGGGACCATGCTAACCTATCCCAGATATGAAAAACAACATACACTTTATCATATTTCATCTCATACGAACAAACTAGCTTATGTGTGTTTTACAGATGCGTCCTTTTGAGTCTTATACACGTTTACACATCTAGATTTGAAGCACTTCCAGTACATATCTGCATAATCAGATATATATCGAAATAGCTGTCCTGTTGTCCTATAATTAAGTCCATTTGGCGATTGGACTATTTAAATGTTGGATAAAATGCTAATGTTTCTTAGAGTAAATAATGGATAAAGCCTGGGCTGTGCTCTGAAATACCAATAACTAACAGAGGGAGGAGGACAAATCTGCCTGCCCTTTGTGTCATGAGTCATCACGCATCAGGTACCTGAACGCATCACTGCAGGATGCTGAACACGCGTTTGCAATATACTTTGTGCTTTTCTGTTAGTGTACTGTGCAGCACCATCTGTGTTGAATATTGATCTGTATTTTGTCTTTGTAATGCATTGTATTTGTTACCTGCTTGGTTACCTACCTGCCTGGTTCAAAAATGTTGCTTTGTCATTTACACTCATTTATCTTTTCACAGTGTATATTCTTATTTTCTTACTGATATATTTAAGTATACCTTATATGGTATGGTATCTATCATCACCAAAGTGTTTTCATGCAATGCAAATTGATCCACACTGCACCAAATGCATTATAAATGTCCCTGGGAGTGGGTTTGCCTCCTGGATGTTGCTACTTTTTCTTTATCTCCCTGTAGTGCAGCTTTATCAGTCTCTCTTGTCTTTGGTGCTGTGTTTTAAAAACTAAGCTAGGGAAGAAAATTACTTCTGTATAAGCAGCTTTATCAGCATGACTCCCTAAAGCAAAACCAGCTTTATTTGTGTTTTCATCTTTTGCTCACCCTTTCTCTGACAGAAAATGAGCTTTCATGGGACACCTCTGACTGGGAAGCAGCATGGGATACTGGAGAAAACAAAGAGGAGGAGGCCAAACCTGCTGCAAAAGTCGGTTGTTTTTTTGTATTTTATTCTGTACTTTCATATTCTTATTTTTTGTCCTGTAAAACGTGCACAGCTCTACAAAGATTAAACAAACATTGCAAAATTAACCAGGATTACACAGTTTTTAACCAAATGTGTCAAATGATACAATCTGTTAAAGCTACAAACAGTTGGAAAGAGTTTGTAAAATGTCAGAATAAGCTTACTGTTACTCTTACTGTCACATTTTAAAGGGAAGTAAGATGATGAAATTGTTCAGAATATCTAGTGGGAGACAAAGTGTAACTCTGGAAAAATAGAAATTGGGAGATATATCCTTAGTAAAATTCAGTAGCCGTAAACAAAGTATTTGCATATCATTAACAAATTGAAATCCCTAGTGAGTTTTCATTATTTCTGTGCATGTTTAGGAGGAGAGTGTTGGGCCAAGTGGACCCAGCTGGATGCAGGACTGCGTGGTGTCCATGTCACCCTGCTCTGATTTGTTAGTGGTGGCTCGTGAACACAAGGCTGTCTTTCTCTCAGGTCAGATACTCAAATGCAACACTCATCTCTAAGTACATGATAGGGCTGCATGATGTTGGAAAAAACTGACATTATGATTTTTTTTAACCCTGCGATATATATTGCGATATGAAAAAATACTCAGGAGGATATAATAGCTGTGTGGTGCCAACATAGAATGGTCGACCAAATTAGTTGTGTTACCTCTAGTTGTGGCAACAGGTGCAAGGCACTATTGACACAGAACACGTTTCATTATCATCCTTCTTGTAGCTGAAATAATTCCAGATAACTGACATTGCTTTTTTTGGCACCAAGTCTTTGTTTTTGGTGATTTTCTCTTGTCCGTTGCTCATTTTTCAATGTTGTTACCAGCGACTCACTCCATGTGCAGGGGCGTGGTCTGCTTTGGCAAACTGATTAAGAACGATTGTGATTGGTGGATGGCTGCACCCAGTGTGTGTCAGGTACCCAGGTTGAAATTAGAAGAGAACACATTGAGTTAATTTGCCTCCTACATTTCAGGACCTGCGATGTGACTATTGTGCACACGTACACGATGATGACGATACTCAAACAACACATTATGCAGCTCTAGTACATGATGCAGGTGGTGATTTTTACATCAGATTGAAAAACGTATTGTTCTCAAGTCATCATTAAATGTTTTTAAAAACCCAAGATACTATCATCACCTGTTTTTATATTTCTTTGTTTATTCTTATCTTTTTGCTTAATTTGCTGTCTATTACTGTTTTGTTTTAATGCAGGAAATGCTGTTTAAACGTCCGTAATAAATAAAACTGCCTTGACTTGCCTTACAGCTAAATGGCGAACAGATGACGGTGGCAAGGAGGAGATGACCTTGGCTGTGTCTTGGACTGGAACACTCAGTGCTGATGAAGGGTGAGAGACAAATATTATGAATTGAAAATGCTGAAAAAAGGCTAAAAGAAGGGTTGATGGAAGAAAAAACTCACAAGTAAGAATGATAGTCATATGTAATAATACAGATGATCTTGTAATGATACTGAATTTTCTTGGAAAGCAAATCTGATATAAAAAAAAATTAGTTGATATTAGGAGAGTTGTTCAACAGTGAGGAAACGAAACTTGAGAGCTCAGTGTTGTCAGTCACACTGATATTACATTGTGCTTCATGTGTTTTATTTCAACAGAGAGAGTGTGAGCAGCTCCATCTGTATACCCCTGGCAAGCCAGAAAAGGTAAGTGGTACTTGTGCTCAAAATGTTTGCGTACAAATTTCATATTTCTGAAGATTAACTGTGTGTATTAATGCGTGCAGGAGCTCCACTGGTCGGCCTGACTGGACATGTGTAGTTGTTGGATTTACCTCTGGATATGTTCGCTTCTACACAGAGGTATGACAGTCATCCACAGAACATAGTCCTTTTTGCATCTGCATTTGTTTTTATTTATTATTATACAAGTAAAGAAATGAAAAACAAAACACATTCACACATCCAACTCATTTTTCAAACACTAAATGTAAGCAATGAATACAGTGTTGTATTTATTTTGTTTGGTGTTAGAATGGGGTTCTGCTTCTGGCCCAGCTGCTCCATGAGGACCCTGTACTGAGGCTCAAGTGTCGCACATATGAGATCCCTCGTCATCCTGGAGTAACAGAGCAGGTAACAGACATGCCGGTAACTGCTGTCAGAACAGTGTGTAGAAATGATCTCACTGTATGACTATTGATTTGTCCCTCCACAGCATGAGGAGCTGAGTATCCTCTACCCTGCGTCTCTGGTCACCATCGATGGCTTCAGCCTCTTTCAGTCTCTGCGCGCCTGCAGGAACCAAGTGGCAAGAGGTAGTCCAAACAGGGAAAAAGTGTATGAGCGTCCAGTCGTGATAGGATGCATTTGATAGAATGTATATTACCATTGCAGTGTGTTGACAGAGTGTGTTTTCTTCACTTGCTGGCTGTGTGGATAGTGTATGCCACAAACCATTCAGGTACAAAGAAACACAGAATTTAGACACAGAAACAGTTGGTAACCGAGCTAGACTTATGTAGAGCATCTCATAGTCATTTCTGGTTAATTCCAACTAGACAGTTTAGTTACCAATTAGCTAAAAGCAAACCCTAGAGAGTGCAACATTGGTGCAAACATTTACATGATCCCTGTTCTTTCTGTGTCTGTCCAGCTGCAGCAGCAGGCAGTGATGTGATCCAGCCTCCTCCACTGGCCTATAAGAAGTGGGGTCTGCAGGACATGGACACCATTGTGGATCACAGCAGTGTGGGTAAGAGAGGAAAAGGGGCAAAAAAGGAGGATATTCCAAGATAATGGTTGTCAGCCAGTGCCAGCTTCAAAACAGTTATTGTTCATAAACAAGCTGATAAATGTTATGCTTAGGGCTGCAGAATGAACTGAATAGTAATTGCAATGTCAGCTAATGCAATTATGTAAAATCACAATTGTTTAGATCACGGGTCACCAACCCTGGTCCTCAAGATCTACTATCCTGCATGTTATAGATGTATCCCTCTTCCAACACACTTGATTCAAATGATCAGCCTATCATCAAGCTCAGCAGAAGACTGGTAATGACCGTCAGGTGTGCTGGAAGATGGAAACATCTAAAACATGCAGGATAGTAGTTCTCGAGGACCAGGGTTGGTGACCCCTGATGTAAAACGTGTATATTTGTATTTTTAATCATGTTTTGGAAAAAAATACACATTAAAAAATGAGTGACTAGTGCATTTTCATTAATAACTAGTAGAGAATACAGTAAACCGCCCATAATAGAACAGAACAGAGCTGCTAAACAAATGATCATTGTTCCCGTGACAGTGACAATAAAGCTCTATTCTACTATGATTTTTTAAATCATGCAGCAAAACTTATTGACTAGTTGCTTTATTCTGCTTTGACTGGTTGTTCATATCTTAAATGTTGTTACAGAGTTTAAATAATTCAGAAATATTCCTGATTGAAGTGTGTTCTAATGCAGATTTGCAATTTTCACATAGTGTTCGAAATACAAGAAAGTAAGACCTATCTACCGTTATAAATACAGTTCAACCAAATTAATTCAGGATGTTTTAGCTGTATGAAGACAGAAAATTTTATTTGATATAAAAACAAATTAGTGACTTAGTTTTTGTAATAACATTTTGTATTTGCTGCCCTAATTTTATTTATTGTCCTCATGTCCTGTTTTTTTCTGCCCTTTTTTGTCAGGTATTATGACGCTGTGCGTATTTGACCAGATGAAGAATGCCTCTATTCTTGGTGGATACAATTCTTCAGTCAAGGGCAGCCCCCCAGCTATGGCCCAGTATGTCACTGTGGGAGGTGGACCATTCACAGGCTTTTATTATGCAGTAGAGGTCAGTGTACATTAAACATGTTAATCATTACACATAATATGGGCCAATGCAAACATTTGAAATGACAGACAGAAAAGCGTGTGCTGGAAATGGATTTTTAGGACTAAACGTAGTGTCTCTGTTTGTTTTTAGGGAAGTTCCCAGCCTCTTCTGTCTCACGTGGCAATGGCTGTGGCCAGTAAACTCACCTCAGCTCTCTTCAATGCAGCAAGGTGTGCTAGTTTGTGTGTCTAAAGCCAAACCTGCTTGTGTGTATTAGCAAAAACATCACCTCACACCCTGAAATTAAATGAAACCTTTCCTTAATGATGTTGAAGCAGTTATGACCAATTAGACAATGATACAAGGCTCTGTGGAGCTGTGATGGCGCAGGACGTGAAGTACCACAAGTCCATTTTAATATACACACTTGGCAGTTGAATGTAGGCCAACAGGCATCCACCTCAGTTTGTCCTGTCATCCTTCATAGAATCTATTTCCACTTGTTTTAGGGATGTCATTTGTGCCACTGTTATTTCCTTTTTTCTTTTGATTTACTTTTAACGTAACTTTGTCTATCTTAATCTTGCTTGTCATCTTACTGGCTTCTTTTTTCATTGTTTTTCTTAGTGGATGGTTAGGTTGGAATAAACACAAGAATGAAGAGGAGGCCCCTCAGAAACACAGGCCTAAGGTGGAGCCTGCAACACCTTTGGCGATCAGGTGCTGATTATTATTATCTCCTTTTGGGCTTTATTGAATAGGGCACTATGGCACTATATGGCACTATATTGTTCATAGTGGAGGAGGTCAGTGATAAGTATAATTTAGAAGAATTGTGTTTCTTCTAGATTTGGTCTCCCAGACTCTCGTCGCCACGGTGAATCCATCTGTCTTTCTCCTTGCAACACACTAGCAGGAGTAACAGATGACTTTGGACGAGTCTCTCTGCTGGACCTGGCTAGAGGCATCGCTATTCGCATGTGGAAAGGTGAGGAGAAAATAGTAAATGATAGCATATACAGGTTTTGTCTGCACTTACGTGTGAGTGTCAAGAACGCATACATACAAAAGTGTAGAGTAGTGGTCAAAATGAAATGTGTAAATAATTCATGTGGTTGGAGAGAATAAAAAATAAACTGTGGATGATTTCACTTTGATCATTGTTCTGAAAGTGTTACTTTTGAGATAAAGAATTTACATAAAGGATAATTGCAATGAGTAGTTGTTAGTTAAAGATCTACACCGAATACAGCTTTGTTGCCCTCTAAACTTCTCACATAGTTAATTTCAAGAAATCACCCAATATGTTAAAGGTTAGAGAAATAGACTGGAAACTATAAATGGTTTTGCACGAGTACTTGTTTTTTCCTCTGTCCCCTCCTATTAATTATGTGCTAACCCCTTAAATTTATCTGGTGCCTCTGTTTGTAAAACTGGATCTAATCTGAACTTAAAGGGGTCATATTTTGCTAAACTCACTTTTATTAGTCTTTGGTTCATTTATTTATATATTTGGACCCTAATAGTTCATAAAGTTTGAATTTGAACCCCCCAGGTGCTGCAAAGCTATCTTTATATTAATTTTGGCAAAAATCGAGTGGAGTTCTACAACCTGTTTTGATTCCTGGTTAATTTGTTACGTTTTATTACTAGTTACGCCACGACATTTGCACATGTAAGGTCAAGACTTCCGACGAACATTTCTCCAAGTATGACATAATTGTTTATCGGCAGCAGCAGTTGTAGTCCATACTGAAAATATGCCCAAACTTTGAGCCAATTACCAAAAATGTTCAGTTGTTGGTTGAATGGGACAGAGACGCACAGCCAACAACCTGGAGGGGGTGGGGCCTGAAGTGGCTCATTTGCATTTAAAAGGCCAGTGCTCAAAACGACTTTTCTGGTGTCATTAGTCAGAAATAGGGTTGAAGATGGACCTGTGGAGTTGAATGAATGAAAAATTCAGACCCAAGCAGAGCATTTACAGTTGATGTAGACCACAGGGAAAAGTTTTAAAATGCATAATTCCATTTAAAAAAGCAAAATATCACAAAATATCACTCCTTTAAAACTGACTTTACCTCCAGCAGCTACAACAGAAACATGCAGCGACCACATTAATGCGTCATTCTTAATACTCTAATGATGTATCAATTACAGGGGCCAACAATGTAGTTTTATTTCAACACGTGAACTATTTTTCATTGATAGTACAGACTTTTACAAAAGTATGTGTTTTTTTCATACAATACTTACTTGTACTAGGAGTGTTTTAACATTTCAGTTACGTAAAGAATCTGAATACTTCTTTGGCTAACAATGGTAACTGTGAATTCATGCATCCTGTTCCCCAGGTTACAGAGATGCTCAGCTAGGTTGGCTGCAGGTTCCAGAAGAGCGAAGCATTCGAGAGTTCTCCCCTTCCGCTTCCCTCCCCAGACGTCATGCTCTCTTCCTAGTCATCTATGCCCCGCGTAGAGGAATCCTAGAAGTGTGGGCAATGCAGCATGGGCCACGGGTTGGAGCCTTTAATGTGGGCAAACACTGCAGGTACTCACAGCGCACTCTCAAAGTGAAAAGAACAGACAAAACAGAGGAATTCAGGATTAAACAAACCTTACATACACAGTCTCTGATTAGAGTGTATGCACCTCCAGGTTACTGTATGCTGGATACCGTCTAATGGGGGTCAACAGTGTGACCAGTCAGGGCTGGCAGCTCCACACTCAGCAGGTGTGTCTTCTGGATCCCACCACAGGAGCACTGAGAACCGTGAACGTCCCCTTCCACCTGGCCCTCAGGTTAGCACAAAGACATTAAAACATGCACAGTCATTTAAAGACACCGCAGATCAACTGTACGCTCAACAGATTAGTGTACATTTCCTCTAAGAATGTTTGCAATTGTGGTGTGAAAATACAGTGTTCTTTTTCATGAAACTTTCTAATAAAGTTTATTGTGCGGTTCTGGTTGGATTTGTCTGTGTACTCCATCTTTCTGTGTCTCTTCTAATTCAGTGACAAGAAGAGCGAACGGGCCAAAGACATGCATCTGTTGAGAAGACTGACGACTGTGTTAAAGAGCAGAGAGGTCGAACCTGGTATGACACTCAAGATGGTAGATAGATGTGAAGTGTAAAAGGAAAAGGTTTTGTTTTTCTATAACTCATTTTCTTTTTAGATATTTTGGAGAGTGAAGCCAAAAGCGTACTGCTGGAAATCAAACACCCTGCCATTAAAAAGCAGGTACTAAAGATCATTTCACATTATTTATATAAACACCTATATGTACTTGTTTTTGCACTTTTTAAGTGAGATTTCTATGTGTACTCTGCATTTTCACTTAGGCTTTGGAGTCACTGCTGTCCAATAAAAATGCACCTGTTTCATGTCTTACTAATATTACATCAGCCTTATATGACACTCTGAAAGACCAAGGTAGAGTACCAGTTCTTTACTCTTTACTTCATATAAAAGTCCTGATTTATTCCATAGTCATATATTCGCACTGCAAATTATTTGGTTCTTACCAACCTAAAAACAAAGCTTAGATTTAGAAGTGTTAGAAAATTTATCTTGTTTTAAGTGTTCATACATGTAGACATGCTTATTTCTAGATTTAACAATCTTTATTCAAGAATCTTGTCAAGTGAAATTATCTTGGTGCATGGACAGATATTTCACTTGTTTTGAGTACCTTTTTCCTCCGATTTAGTGATTTTTATCTTGTTTTTAGACACCCCTTTTTTGCAGTGTATATGTATACGTATCATTGTTTTTTTTTTCTTGTTCTGTCGATGTGTATTGCAGATCCTGAGGAGGTGGACCCAGCATTACTCCAGCTCTGCTCTTCACAGCTGAAACTGCTGCAGCTCTACTCTGACATCCAGCAGCTGCATTCTGCTGCTGACGCACAGTCCAGCTCTGACCCTGTGAGAGGAGTTACATACACAAAGCTTACATTACTCACATTTATGTTTAATTTGCTAGATTATTGTTGTGTGGCTGTTTGGGGCGGCCATGGTTCAGGAGGTAGTCGTCCAATAACCGAAGGGTTGGCAGTTCGAATCCCCCTCTGTCCTAGTCATGTGCTGTTGTGTCTTTGTGCAAGACACTTCACCCACCTTGCCTCCAGTGTCACTCACACTAGTGTATGAATGCCTATGACTGTTCGGAGGTAGACGGAGGGGCCGTTTGGTGCGAACCAGCAGCCACGCTTCCGTCTGCCTTCCCCAGGGCAGCTGTGGCTACAAACATAGTGTACCACCATCTGTGAGCAAATGAATAATGGATCAATAATGTAGGGCTTTGGGTGCCTTGAAAAGCGCTATTGAAATCTAATCCATTATTATAATTATTATTATTGTCACGTTAAGCCTAATAATATCTCCCATAAATCCTCCATATATGTACCTTACTGTGTTTCACCCTCTGCTTTTTCACTATGCAGCTGGACTCTCTTGCGGGTATTGATGATGAACTGTCCCGCGTGCTCCCCACCTTGAACCGTTACACTCAACTCCACTCCAGACCCAGTGTTTCTTTTGCTCAGGACTCACCTGACTCACCTCTAAGTGCACAGGCCTTTCTCTCACATATCGAGTGCACCCCTGAAGGGGAGCTGAAGGTGACCCGCAAGTCTGAGACTGAATGGACCCAGTTAGGTGGGTAATGAGATGAGTATTTTAGCTGGTTCATGGTCTGTGTGTGGTTACAACAATATCAGAAGTTTGATATAGTCGCACAAATGTAAAATACTGTCTACATTACTTCCAAATGTTCCATACTTGTCCTTTAAGTTGTACACATCTATTCTGAATTTAACATTGATAGTAGTCTTAAATATCATAGTAGCCACAGCAGCTGCAACAATTATAACTGAAGCATTATGGCGCTACAGAGATCTTCCATCTTTTTTTAACATTCCCTCATCTTTTTTTGTTATATCATATTGTTCAGCCTCAATAACTTACAAAAGGGTCATTTCTGTGTGTCCTTTGAAGGGAACTTCCTGTTTTGGGGTTGCCTGTGTGGAAAAAGTTCACTACATAAAGTTTGCGATACACTACAGCAGGCTGGCATCAGTCCACAGCAGCTGCTGGTAAGAAGGAGAGAGTGTGTTTTCTTACCGTCAAATCCAAATGGCTCATCCTCCTTTGTATTAAATGTTAAATCTTGTACTTTTTCTTTTGCACTGTCAGTCTCTTTTGCTGAGCATGTGGTTGCAAAGGGAGAAGGAGATACTACAGAAGCCACAGGAGACGGTTCGAAACCTACACACATTACTCATGGCCCTCAGCAACATGAAAGGTGCTTAATCTTATCCAAATTGATGCCTATAATTTGAATAAATCATCAAAAAGGGTAGCTATGTAGATAAATGCTTCCTTTCTTCTATTATTCAGGTGCAGTTGAGGACTCGTGGGACCCCCAGTCTATTTCTCCCTGGTGGCAGCAGGTTCGCAATACATGCATCCAGTCCCACAATGCCGCAGCTGCTTTGTTGGCTGCCCTCGTCGCTCATCATGCTGCTAAGGCTAGCATCACCAGCCGAGCTGACAGCAAGGTAGGGAAACCTGACAAAAGATACTAAATGTACAGGAGTCAACGGATCAAACACTGGTTAGTTATTGGTTGATGTGTGTGACAGTTGCAGTCAGAGTGGGAGGCTGTGTCCCTGGAGCTAGAGCAGTGGGCGGTGTGTGTTCGTCAGCTGGAGGATGTGCTGGTGCTGCAGACTCTACTGCTCTTGCCTCCACCCCAGGGATCAGCTGGAGGAGCTACAGCGCAGTGCTCAATCAAAATGCTGCTGGAGGGAGGCACAGGTTAGCTCTAAACAAAATACTCCCAGGAAGAATGAATGCCACCTTCTTACTTTTATTTATGTATTTGTGCGCCTTTTATTCTTTTTCTTACTGTCCTTTCTCTGCCAATAAAGGTGGAGTTGCAGACAGTGTTTCCAAGTGGGTGTTCAGGCACAACTTAGTCCCGGAGCGGCTCAAGGAAATTCTCCAGAAAAAAGAAGATAAGGATTCAGATGACAAACCAGAGCCAAGACAAGGAGGAACAGGAAAGGAGGAGAAAGAGAAACAAGAGGACAATGACAAGATGGCAGGTTAGATCTAAAGAAACGACAGGAGAACAATAGATCGAAGTTCATCCTTTGAAATGTGTTTACCATCAACTGACATAAGCCATAAGCTGTCAGGGTTAAGCTTCAACAGTTATTTTTATTTCTAGTTAATTTTAGTAAGATTTACACTACAAGTAAGTGAGAAAGTCAGCACTTAATTAAAAGAGCTGATCACAGTGCATGGTATTTTGTCCAAAGTCTTTTGTATCCTTAATCCATTATTTTTTCAGAAATGTTAATGGCAGTCTGCCAGCGCTTCCCAAACTCCCTCTCTCCTGACCTACTCTTTGCCCACTGCTGTTGGGAATATGTGGTGCAGTGGAACAAAGACCCCGAGGTGCCCATACACCCTGACAAACAAGCAAACACATTTTATGATTTTTGATGAATGTAGTTCTAAAGAGGACACGTTGTTTTTTTTATTCTAAATATTTGTCACAATACTGCTCGTTTGGGGGAACTCCTGTCTTTCTAAATTATTATTTCTATAAATGACAGTAATACTCATAATTATAATTAAATACGACTACTTGCTGTTTCAACACTATAGCTTTTCCAGTGACGATGTTTCATGTAGCAACAGTAAAGTTAATGGTGTATGATCTTCAAAAACTGTACAGTATTGTAAAGAAGTGTGATAGATGTTAATAAAATCTCCTTAAAATGGTAAATACATCTGTTTTTCCTCTCAGGAGGGCGGGTACTTGTGCTTGGCTGTGGAACATCTGAAGCAGGTCTCCAGTGCCCATATCCAACTAGGTGAGTGTCATTTTGACTCTTTTGTAGATGCTTCTTATCTTCAGGAGTTAAAAAGTACTAGCATCAAGACCATGAATCTACAGTAATATTTAGGTTTTCTGTTGTCTGTGCTGTGCTTCTCTGCAGTTATATTTGTTTGTAATAGCTTGAATCTTCCTCAGGTATTTCCACTATGATGTGGAGTACATTCATTGTCAAGCGTTTCTCTGCAGCTGCCTTCCTGATGGAAAAAGTATGTCACACACATACAGTATGTTTGTGTTTTTTTATTCTGGGAAAATAAATTGTGTAAAAATGTGTACGCTTGTTTTTTGTAGGTGGGGAAAGCACCCAAAGATCGTTTATGTCGACGTGTAAGTACTGTAGTTTATAATGTTTATTTATTTGACTCTATCGTGTTTTAATTAACATACACGTGGTAAGATTTGCTCTGCTTGTTTTGGATGTCTGTTGATGTGTTCAGGACGTTGGGATGGGAGACAAGGCTGTGACGTCTTTCCTGGGCTGCTGCGTCCAGCTGCTGCAGATCCTCATGGAGGTGACTGGACTATTGGTTAAGAATCAGTACCATATGTCTTTTTTAAGTTACTACGTAAGTAAGGATTCCTCAACAAAGCATGGAGAATGGCCAGCGCCTCGCATAAATCCTGATTTTATTTTATTTATTTTACATTTTTAGACTTTTACGCTCTTAAACAAATATGCATAAATAGGTGTCAGCTTCATTAAATCATAGTTGGAGGTCCGCTGTGATGTGTAATGCCATTAGAAATCTTGAAAAATAAATCCAGATGGCTGCAGATTTTTGTTTTTTAAATAAATCTTACAGTTGAGCTCAGGCTGTATAGATTTGAAAGCCTTGAACGCTATAACACTACGCATCGCTTTATTGTTACTAATACTACTAGTGTCACTGGTATTAAACCACTAAACTGGTCCCAAGCTTCATTTGTCTTGCAAGCCTGCAGCATCAAAACATACTTGGTGTGTTTGATCCATCAGCTAGCTGCTTTACTTAGAATCTGCATGTGCTTTTTGAATGAATGGAACACATTCATGTTAACACATACTGTAAATATTTTCCCTTGTCATTTCTTCTTCTAATAATGTGATGTAACAATATCTTCATTAATATAGCACCTATCAAAAGGAAATAACAAACAAAACAAATAGAAGCACAAAAAAAACCACACAAATAAAATTGTTAATATAAAATACTAAATAGATCATCTGAATTAATTTCAAGATGGTACACTCTATAAACTGAATGGTGTTGTTGTAGGCGGACTCTGCGGTAGAGGAAGTTACCCCTCCTGAAATCTCTGTGGACGAGGTGTGGTGTGGGGCAGAGGGTCCGGCCTCGATAGCTGAACTGGCCCTGGAGCAGAGAGGTGTGCACTACCCACTGGTCCAGCACCACTGTCTGCTGGCCTCCCTGCTGCATGCTGCTATGATGTTTAGCCTGAAGGTGAAGCCACTCAGTCTGTTTGACAGCAAGGTGAGTAGAAGAGTAGGACGACACACATACGTTTAGATCAGCGGTAATCGAGGATATAACCACCACAGTGTCAAACAAAATCTGGCTTGTTATTATGACACATTGCTTAATGGATGTAGACTTATGTTTTCATAGAATGTTGGTTTTTAAGTTGTTTGGGCATGTGTTCTAGGGTAAGAACGCATTCTTCAGGGATCTGACGACCATCCAGCTGATGCCCAGTGGAGATATGGATCCAGGAGTGGTTGCTTTACGGCAAGAAGTAAGACATGGACTCATTTTGTGCAGCTGCAGCCGTTGAGGCACATTAGACGAATCCTCACAGCCCTCTGGCGTCTTCTCTTAAAATACATTATTGATATCAAGATAGTGCTTCTCACTTCCAAGTCCCTGCATGTCCTCACCCCTTCATATATTTCACCTTAATGCTCTCATTTTTACGATGGCCTCTCAAAAAATTCTCAAAACCTATATTTGCCAGCCTGTTTTCCCTGTAACTGAGCTGCAGTCATTTTTATGTATGTGTTGCTTCATATGTGTACGTTATTCTGATTTGTGCATCTATCTGCCACTTTGCTTTCTTCTTTTGACTCATCACATCTCATCCTTGTGTCTCAGTTCCTCCTGCGGGTGCTGACTGGCTGGGTCCAGGCTATAGATACCCCTTCCAGCTCAACTTCTGGTTCCGTCCCTCTACCCTCCAATGGTCCTATGGCGGACTGGTGGCCCTCGTTGAGTCTGGACCTGGCCTCCCTGCTGCAGGTCAACCCTGACATCCTGCGCCGGCACCTGGTCTGCGAGCTCTACAACCAGGGTCTCGACCTCCGCGCCGAAGAAGTACGAGGAATACAACAAGTTCTGCCTCACACCAGTGTTAAATGCTGTAGTTTCTCACCTGTGCCATGTGCTTCTGCGCCTCTCAGGTGATGTTAGAGGTGGAGGATAAGGACGTGCTGGGCTCTCAGCTGCTGGTGCTGACGGGCCAGAGGCTGAGCTACTCCCTTCTCCACAGTCAGAGCCAGACCCAGGCCGCCATGGAGCTGCTGGCCCGTCTGCCCCCCACCCTCTGCACATGGCTCAAGGCGATGGTGAGTCACCAAACAGTCCTGAAGTCTGTCAGTTATTTAATGTAGTCATTCTGTACCAACTCACCTCATCTCTCCACCGTCATATATGGATTTTCTTGAAATGTGAACACTTATGTTAAGTTCATGGGACCTTCAAAAATCCTAGTTAGCTCCCACTTTTTAGTTTTTTTAAGCTTGGCACTAGGAATTAAATTTCATAATCAATGTGTGTATACTAATCCACATCAGTTGTGTATTTTTCATCAGACTGAGTTGAATTTTACCGTGAAATTTCAAGAAATTCGGAGTTGACTTTGCATCAACTGCTTTTGTCAACACTTGTTTCTGAAATCAGTCAAACATAAAGAATAATAATAAACGTGCGATCAATTAGGTGATTTGCTTTTCAAATGATAAGTAATATCCAATCTGTAATAATTACTAACTCGTTTCATGAAAAAGTTTCAATGAAATTCAAGGGAAACAAGAATATTTTCTGCTTTCTATGGCCTTCAATTTTTTTGTGCACCAGGACAAATAACTTCTGGATCTAATAAAACTATATTACGACTGTACACAATTATAATTTGTCACAAAAAAGTGAAAACTGGTGATCTAATGGTTTCTAAAAGTGAAGGTTCTTTTCTGAGGAACTAAGTTATTTATTGAGATAAGCTTTCCAAGATCCCATGAACTTAGTTGGTTTCACATAATTTTTTTCCAAGAAAATCCATGACATTAACTGTGAAATGTTTTGAATTTTGTCTTGAGATGTTCATGGAGTGATTTGTTTCGGTCTTACTCTACTGCACAAACTGATTCTATTTACATTACCACCATTTTCATTCCTTTTATACCCACCCATACTTATCAAAATAAGTTAATTATGATTTTTTTTTTTTAACATGAGTCAGAACTAGAAACAAAAAGTGCTGGAAAAGGACAGAATTTGCACCTAATTTACTCAAATGTATATGGTTTATTATCTCAGTGTTAAGATCTGATTCTGCGTTTAACTTGATGTATTTTCCGTGCTGCAGGACCCCAGTGAGCTGCGATGCCCCCTTGTCCCCCTGACCCAGACCAGCAGGCTGGTCAGCCGTCTGATTGAAATCCTGCCAGAGAACCACACCCAGTACAGCCTGGCTCTGCACCTCCTGGAGGCTGTGGAGGCCCTGACCACCGAGGCCTGAGAGGAAGCGAAGGAAGTGGCGCTGGAGGCCGAGGCAAAACCACTTCCCCAATCAGGACTGTGTTTCTCATATCAAGTACATGGGACATGGTAGAGCAAGGGAGAAACGTTAAGTCCCTCTAGTTTTGTCATCATTTTGGAAAAGATTTGTTTGTTCTTCAGATCATGTTTGTGTGATAAATGTGTCCTCACAGCTTTAACGTAGTTGGCATTGATAGATCTAGTACCAGCCACAAGCTTGGACACACATTCCATGGTTTTTCATTGTTCAGTTTTTATATTAATACTGAAGATATCAACAGGAAAATGACACATGCTTGTCTGTTTTCTTGTTATCTTGTCTATCTTCAGGATTAATCCAAAATGTAAAGAATAGAAAAATCTGGCTGGTACTTAGCAGATATATAGGATTTTAACCCCTCATATTTTTGTGCATGTATCATAAGTCTGTTGAAGAGTATTGCTCTGTGGATATGTTTATGAGATGGTTATTAAGGAAGGACTTTTTCTCCGTCACTTGTCATTTCTGCTCAGTCAGGTTTCCCTCTGATTATTTTAAAATGAGCTGTCCTGAGTGCCATATGAGAGCTCTGTTTGACATTTCTCTTTTCTCTTCCCTGCTTGTGTAAAAGACTAATGTATCATAAGAAATATGGACCTTATTTTTTATTTATATATGCAGAAAGTTCTGAACTAGCTGTGCCTGTACACCTCCAGTTCTGTAGTCCTACACACAGCTGCTCACACGGGGCTAATCCAATGCAGAATAAAGGGGTTTCTCAAAAGCTTACATGTTAATTTCCTGTTCTGTTTTGCGGATACTCGAACCATGCCCAGATAAAACTCCATTTATTTAGGTTTCAGACACTTGTCTCCCATATACCTTACATTTTGAGTTACAAGGAACAGGATTTGTTTGACAAAAGCAGGCATTTCCAAGAACTCATGTCATATTCTTACCTTTGATAGAGTATTAATCTTCCACTGTTGTCACATAGTGACATTAATGAACGCCTTCCCATACATTTAAACTCTTAAAAAACAAACATCCCTTCTAGACTGAAATTTGATTAAATATTTTCAAATTCTCCAACTAAACATAAACCATTCTGCTCATTCTGTATCGGATAAATCAAAGGTATAACCAGCGTGTCCGTCCAGTCGACCAGGGCTGATTAGTACATCTGATTTTACAGTTCGGAAACAGTCCACACCTGTTTTTGAGGACGTACCAGTGTTTTTAGATGAGGACACGTCTGCTCTTTGACTTTCATCTCCTAAAGCCGAGCTGCAGGTTCTCTTCTTTGGCAGTAGCCAAAAGTGGACACACTATTTTCAAGTGGTTTCTTATTCTGCCATCGAGTACAACTTCACCCAAAGCAAGCAGTCAGTGTCTCCAGATTGTCATGGTGACCAAGAGGCGACACATCACTGAGACTGTGAAACGATGGTCTGGCAGCGTGGGCACAGGCAGTCTGTTGACTCTGCAGTGAAGCGGCGACACCGCGGGCATCGGGCAGCGGAAGTGGGGACCACCGCTATACTGTAGGCGCTGTCCTCCCGGATAACTCCACCTGATGGACACAGATACACACTGAGGATACAGAGCTGTGGAGAACACACCTCTACTGTACCGTTAGAACACAGCTGAATGTCCTCACCCTCCAGGTTGATGAGGAAGGTGCCGTGGTTCAGCAGGGCGTCCGAGGGCAGGTCGCGGGGCAACTCGCTGCATAGTTTGACCCGTGATGACATCATCAGCTCACATAGCTGAGAGGAGGTGGAGGTGGGCTCCTCCTGGAGAGACTGGACAGGATGAGAATATGAATTAACTTTTACACCGTCCATTTAAATAGAATGAAATATGTATAATAGGTAATTTACAATAAGGGAGCAAATCACACATAATTCTACATTTAAATAATCTAACGTTAACAGATACAGTAGTGGAAAAAAGTTTTGGAAACCCCAAGTTTTACACATTCTCAAATCACGAAATATTTGCAGTCACACATTTTTGTGTTTCAAAGGTGTGTATCAAAAGGTGTGACTACATCAGCCAAACAAAAACAAATGCAATCTTTTTTTTTTTGTTAAGAAAAAAATGAGAAATCTAAATATATGACGTTATTCTCTGGATGCGTTTCATTGTTTTACTGAAACATGCAGTTTTGACCTTGACATAACAGAGCATATGCAGAAGGGAGCATGTGGGTTTAGAGAATGGAACAATACTTGGAGTTCAGTGACCTAATAGTGATTCTTACCCAGAGTACTGCAAATGCGCAGGGTGTCCAAAAACTTTTCCACTACTGTATGTATTTTGTTGACTTACGTACTTCAGCATTCAAATGTCAACGCCTTCTTTCATTTTGTCATTTGCAAACGTGTTTCTGAGTCATGTTACATTTTTATCAATAACTGAAGTAAAAACTCCCACACTACTTCACAACATCATCAAATTGCATCTGTTGCCAACATTTTGATTAATTAAATTTTCTGTCTTCATGATCAGTTAATGCATGAATTAATGCAAAATGTCTCATGAATTCCTGTTGCTCACTGTACATTATAAAAAATAATAAATCTTAAACTGATTAATAACCCAGATTTTAACAAGACAAAGCTATAAACACTCCAGGACCAGGGCACAATTGGTCCAAGTCAGACTTCTGAAGTCTTTTATTAGCACTGAATGAGGAGTGGATGTATGTTTTGCACAAAACTGACATCGCTTTGTCTTCCATCTTTTACAGTAATTTAATTTAAGGATGATCATTATATACAGGAGGAATTATTCTAAAAATAAATCTATCAGTTGGCATTATCAGAGAGGAATAATAAGTGATAGTGCTGAATCAAGATTATATAGTACATATAAAAAGAATTTACCCCTCGGATGTTTTCTCTGTTTGCTTTTAATTTTACAGTTTTTCATTCTATACATTTGACAATATAGATATTTAATTAATAGACATTAATGTGTACTCACTTTGGCATTAGAGTTATTCAGTTTTTGTAAAAAAAAAAATAATAATTGACCGTTATTCCATTTATAAAAGCAAAAAAAGGGGTCAACATCCAAGGGAGTGAATACTTTTTATAGACATTGTACATGTTGTACTGATTTTACAGGACCTCATGTCTGCGATACCTTGTCTAACCACTGGGTCAAGTACCGACATGTAAACCTCTGCCTCTGATAACCAAAAAAAGCTTGTGTTTTAATAATTTTACAACTAGTGCTATTCCTCTGAACTAGAGGCTGGTGATCAGAAGCATTATTTAGATTAAAAAATAATATTTTATTTAAAAAAGTTACTGTACAAAGGTAAATGAAACACCAGTTCATCTAAAACTGCACTTTACCTCCATGAGCTCAAACAGCAGCCCTGGTTCGATGGCAATGGTGAGATCATACTGAGCAGAGTTTTTGCCTGGGATGGAGGATAAGAAGGAGTCCCGGATGGCGCATGCCCCTTCCACAGCCTCCTCCAATCCCGGCCGCCGCCACACCGAACTGCTTTTAATCCAGCCGCTCCTGAACAACGTCTCCCCCTCTGCAGAAAAAAAAAAAAAAACACCAGGTCATGAATGCACTTGTTAACGAGTCAGCAGAGCAGCAGAAGCCGAAGGACATGTACCATCGTGGCCTGGCGCATACAGATAGACTTCTTCAGCTAGATGTGGCAGGATGGGAGCTATGGACCTGGTCACTCCATCAAGGACTTCCTCCAAGACAGTCTGACATGATCTCCTACCCAAAGAGTCTTCTGGGTCACAGTACAGCCTGATGGAGGGAGAGAAAAAACAAAAAAATGAGCCAAGTATCACCGCAGGAAGCACAGACGCATTACAGTGCAGTAACAGTGATGTTTGCGCTTTTTCCTAAGACTTCACCTGTCTTTGATGATGCTGAAGTAAAAGCTGGAGAGGTCTCTGCTGATGAAGGCCTGCAGGACGCGGATAACCCGGCCTGGGTCAAATTCACTGTAGGCGTCGGTCACCTGCAGAGGAAATGCACACGCACACACACACACACACACACGCACAAGGCAGTGGTTTACACACAAGCTCACACTGCTTACATAACAGTAAATCCACCGTAAACCACCAGGATTCAGAAGATGTTGCCAAGTGACCATGTACTTTCAGAGAGTTATTACCTCTGCCAAGGAGGTTATGTTTTCATCAGGGTTTGTCTGTCTGTCTGTTTGATAGCAAGATAACTCAAAAAGTTATTGACAAATTTTGATTAAATTTTCAGGAAATGTTGATACTGGCACAAGGAACAAATGATTCGATTTTGGTGGTGATGGGGGGGGACTGAACTGCACTGGCAGAGGCCTGCACTTTTCTAGTTTTATTATTTGTTTAACATGGATTCCCATTAGTTTCGAGAAGGTAACAACTAGTCTTCCTGGGATCTATCACTTAAAACAGCACATACATCATTTGAATGCATACATATAAAGAAAAGTTTACAAAATAGGCAACAGTGCCTTATAATAAAACAATTAAAACATGTATTGTAACTTACAAATGTAGTTCAAATTTGGACCGATTTTTTACTTAGTCTTTTCTTAAGAATAATTTTAAAACTTCTTATATTGTTCGATTTTTTTCAAATCCTTGTAAACATCAGAATTTCAGCCTCATATCTTCATTTTTGAGATACTGGTGTGTGGCGCTGATTTTACTGTAAAACCAAGTGGTCCAGAAAAAGATGCAAGTTCAAGAAGTCACTGCTCTAAAACTACTCATGATAAATACAAGAAATAAGCAGTAGTCTTTAATGTCTGTAAAAGATGATCCACAGCAGAATATTTACCAAACTATAACTTGCTGAATAAAAGTTTCATTAGTGCTTTAGAGTAACTTTTGCTGCAGAGTATCTCCACATTGGAGCACAATCAGAGTTTTCAAATATTGGTATTTATCTTTCATGTAGTAATATTGTGGTGACTAAGTATTCTCAACATTTTTCTGATTTATGAGGCTTTCAACATTAAAAAACATAATTTCACACCTACATTTTAAATCCATATTACTGATTAAACTAATTATATCACTGAAAGAACATGTCTCCTTTAATATCTGCACATAATATGAAGATAGTATCATTAACCAAACTATATTTATTAGAATATCAATTAATCCAATATAATAAATCAATTCCCTCATGCTTATATCCTGAAGATTACTGATGCCCCACTTAAATCAAGTGCAGGCTATAAACTTCCATCTGATATTGAAAACACTAAGATGGCGTCTCTAAGCAAACTATATTTATTATGGTATCAGTCAGTTAATAGTTAAAAACTATTGACTGTTGAACCTAGTATCTTTTTCTGTACCACTTGTTTTTACAGTAACATCATCATCTCAAAAACATCTTGAACACTAATGAAGAATGTTGAAATTTTATATGGCATTTACTTGGATTAATAACTAGGCTTTATGTGCAATAATCTTCTGTCCTGCAATAACAATGCAATATTTATTAAAAAAAAATGCAATAAATGCAATATTTTTTATATAGACTTGGTTCATGAGTATACATACTGTTGATATGAATACACATACTGGTATTCATACTGGTAATATTGTTCATAGATAGACATACTGTCACATACTGTTAATACTGTAAATTGCATCTATTCATATTTTGTCCAGTTTTATTTTTATTCTACTAAGCTCTATTCTTACGTTACCTTGTTAAACTGTAACATTTTTTATTATATATTTTCTTATCTTATTTTTAGGCTTTTGTTGTTGCCTACAAATTTGCAGAGATTATTTGTTTTAGTATCACAGGACGAAAAATATAGAAGGAGGTTTAATTTTAAACAGCAAAGGGTAAAGAGTAATGTAAAGCAAATGTGTATTTTTGTTGTGGGTGTCAGAATGTGGAGTTCTCTGGCAATGGAGGAGGAGCTGTACAAATATTTGTCAGTTTAAGAGGTTATATAAGGCGAGAATAGAGAAGCTTTATAAAAGCATGTAATGAAATTATTTTACTAATGAACTTTGGATTTGTTTATTTTCACTGAGTATCATGTAAACTGTTTACTGTAATAGCAACTTATCTAATGTAAGCAGATGTTTTAAGAAAGGGGTGGGTATTATAAGTTTTCTTCATCCTGCTCCTTTCCAATCATTTAGATTGGAATGAATAAATAAATAAAATGAATGACAATGAATGAGTTTTAATAATTTTATATTTGCTCTGGTCTTATTTCTGCAGTACTGGGGTTTTGTTAATGTTGTTGCACTGACTGAAGTAGCACTCCTATAAAGGCTATTCTATTCTATTCTATTCTATTC
>JAPQRP010000017.1:5473443-5485280 GCA_037367295.1 Apogon hyalosoma | reverse complement strand
TGGGGTTTTGTTAATGTTGTTGCACTGACTGAAGTAGCACTCCTATAAAGGCTATTCTATTCTATTCTATTCTATTCAGCAGGGAGGATTCTGCTGAGGAGTGTCGTCTCACTGAACACACCTTGATGCTGAACTCACGGAGCAGGTGCAACATGTACTGGTCGATGTAGCGCATCTCTTTTGGGTCCACGGCCTGTGAACGTGGGTCGAAGCCGTGCACGTTGCCGAGCAGGAACTTCAGAGTGTTTCTGAGCTGAAGGAGAAACATGAGAGGTCAGAGCTATAGCAACATGAGGGCAGCGAGGACAGTGGATGTACTTCTGTGCATCATAGTCCTACTTTGCTGATGCTGTCTCTGGCCGAGTTGAGTGCAGTGGGCCCGATCTGAACCTCAGAGAACACATTCGACTCCGCCACCCACCAACGCAACACATCAGCCCCGTAGGCTGGAGTACTGGGGTCCTGAGGAAAGACACAACATGAGTAGAAGACACAAAAACACCTAAGAGATTTAAGAATCACAGAAGGACTTCAGTGGATTATGGTTTAGTGATAAATAATTCAGACCAGTTAGAGCAGACATGGGGTTTAAACTTCAGATGAATTATGGATGATATAAAAGTAAAATGGATAATAATGATAATATAAAAGTAAAATGTGCATAAAAGTAAAAGCATTAGAGGTAAGAATATTTAGTATTTACAGACTGTGAAGGCTTTTATAAAACTCCCAATTATAAAAAGGTAAATAATTAAAGCAAAACAGAGTAATATAAATTAATAAGTACAACTGCAGTAAAAGTTTTTAATAATTACCAACGGTTCAAATCCAGCAAAATAAAATAAGACCTCTTTTCCCACCCATTTTAGTATTGTGGTAGCACTTTTAAATTCATTTCTTAATTTTCTGTCCATGAAGGATGCAACAAAATGGCACTAGAAACCACCAGGACTAAAATATTTTGCGACATAACCCTTCAAATAAATAAAATGTGGATTATAACACAGGAACTCCAAGCCATTCCCTTTTCAAACTATTAACCCTTAGGAGTCAGTTATATAATGCAACTTGTTGTGTTCACAAAAGTAGTGTAACATACGGAAAATAACTAGATAAGCAATGCCTAAATTAAAAAAAAAAAAAAAAAAAGTTTTTATGTGAAAATGTTTTTTTTTTTTTACTTTTAGTTAGTTTTTTTTTTTTTTATAAAAAGCTATAGTCAACGGAGGCTCAGATAAAGGGGGGAATGCTGCCTTCAGGGACTGACCAGAAGCTCTGGAAATCTCAAATGTCATTGCAGATAAAACAGACGTCTTCTATACAACACAACAATGTGAACTGACATAAATCATTCCTATTCATGTTTTTTTGATGAAAATATTAATAGAAATGTGCAGTGTCTGATTTCAAGGGGTTAAAATGCCTTTATTGTTTCACAACCATGTGTGACAATAAAGGCATTCTCCTATTATTGGAGGACGAGTACAACTATGGCTGCTGGCCCATTTGCTCTGTTTGATTTCCTGACAAAGATCTGATGATGGATCAAAGCATAGTTTTAAAAGGTCTGACATTACTGTGAACATGCTGTGACTATAAGGGTCTGTGAGATTGCTATCATTGTCGTAAGGTAAAGAGCCCAGAAAGGTGGTCTTTACCCACAATTTTGTGAGAGAAAATGTTGATTTCTGGGACTACTTCAAGGAAAAAAAAACCAAAAAAAAAAAACTTGTTATGACCTTACCTTCCCTCCATTAATGACTGTATCAGGATCCACCACGTTGCCCAGGGACTTTGACATCTTCTCTCCCTTTTCACTGACTGCAAACCCATGGACCACCAGAGACCTACACACACACACAATATCAGTGTCTCATCAACTCATATAATAGAACATTTATTTCTTTTCACTTGTAACCTTTTATCCAGATACTCATCACTAAAAATGTGATGATCGTTTTCCCCTCACAGTTAAGTTAAACGTCCTAAAGGGCCACAGGAGTGGGCTGTGGGTGGGATACTGACTTGTACGGTGCCTTGTTCCTGACGGCCACACTAGTGAGCAGCGAAGACTGAAACCAGCCTCCGATCTGGTCCTTCCCCTCCACATACGCATCTGCCCTGGAGTCCGACTCTAGAAGGTGAACAGAGGAGGGAAATGAGATTCATATGCACTCAACATAAAAATGAAAGGTAAATGAAATGTGTGGTGTATGTAAGGATGTTATCCCAGAGGACAGAAAGGTCTGGAAACAACCAGAGTGAGCAGCCGCCGTTAGTGGAACGTTATAACAGTACAATAAACTGGGTTATATAGTAACACACTGAACGGCGAACACTTCTGAGCACATAATAGGGGTGTTTTTTTTTGTTTTTTTTTTTAGAAGTGGCATCACAGAGATAAGCGCTTAAACCAGTCCAGAGAGAAACCAAACAGCAAAGAGGTGCAGAGTTTGGGCAAGTCCTGGAAACAGAAACAGCTGCAGGATTGTTCAAAGCCAGTCGGTTTAAAACCATCATGCACGAGACAAATAAAAAGGAGAAACGCATGCCGTCCGAAAGAGTTCAACTATTTCCACCTTTGGTATTTCTCAGTTGAACTCATGGACATTCAGGTGGTTTTGGTTTGGACTTCCTGAACTAGATTACAATGTAAATGTAACATATCAAAAGTAAAAATATTTTAAAAATCAAGCAGGAAGTACAAAACAGGCTGGCTGGTGTAAAAGCCTGACAAAGAAAGACATAGAGACGTAAGTGAACGTGGCTGTGTTTGCCCCGAGGTGTTTGATCGATAACCTGCGGTCAAAGGTTTGCGGAGCGAAGCAGGGAGCCAGCTGAGACGTGACTCTGGCTCCTCAGAGTCTCCTTCAGTCTCCTCTGGAAATGACACACAGACAATGGAAATATGGTGCTGTGCATCAGTCACATGACCCAACTGTAAACTGATGGAGTGAGTCTGGACGACAGCGCTCTGCACAAAAATACTACTGAATACATGTAACATTAACACATACTTTCCATGTGTTAGTGGCTGAGCACAGCCAACAAGTTAAAGATGCTTTTCAGACACTTTACATTTGAGTTATTAATAAGTCAGCATGGTTTTTGTTTCAGTCTCACAATATGCACAGAAAAAACACAAACAAAACCTTAGTATAAGGTTAACGTGTGAAGACAGATGGCTGAGTTCAAGTTCCAGCTCAGTAGTGAATCCTGCCTCCTTGTCAAAGTGGTGTTCAGTTTTTTCATTCTTTTTTTTTTTTTTTTTTTTTTTGGAGAATCACCAGCAGGCCATCGCTTTTCGACACTGACTCCCCTTCTGAGATTTCAGGTGAAAACTGCAGCTGGGTGGGAATTTACTGAAATCTATCTGAACACATATGGAGATATTTTGCCCATTTGCATTAGAGATGAGAATTTTAATTACTTCTTGAAGTCAAATAATCGAGCCAAATGGAAGACGTTATGAGTACCACATACCCTCCCCCAAAAAGCAAAAAACTAACTAGACAAGGTGTGGGTGAACTACAGGTATACCACTTATTTTTTATAAACACTTTAAACAGACTTTATTTAACATACTCAAATAGAAACGGTCTCATAACCATTAGTTCTATGTTTCTGTGAAGTAAAACAAATCTCCTGTTGACAAACCAATTCAATCTATCAATCTTGTTTTTTCTGGTTGACGTTAAATCTTCAGCTGTAATGACAGTCGTAATAAAAAAAATGTTTCAGGCTGAAGTGAACTAAACCAACACTTCAAGTGCTAACCTAGTAACTCTAACCCATAAAGACCCAAACATCCACTAGTGTTGAAAGTCTTCTACTGATCTAAACTGTTCAATAACCATTAAAGCATGTAAATAATTTATGTAAAATTCAGTTTGTCATCTCTTTATAGTCATCAGATATGACCCATTTGGACGTTCAGAGGCTCCATAGTGAACGTGGAAACACCATCATCTTCTACAACATTGATTCACCAGTAAAACTCATGGAGTTTTATAAATGAGTGGATGGAGACACTTGTTGTCTGTTCAGGTAATGATCTATTTTGTTGAAAAAGTCACTTTTTTCTTCAGTTTCCTCTGTTTCTGATATAACAACCTTCAACTTTAATCTGACCTTTTATTTACATCTACATGATCAGTGAATTAAATGAAACAAAATACATAATTTTCACTGAAAAACTGCAACAATAAATGGTGATAAATCACTTCAGAAAGGGTCAATTTAGAGGAAAAAATCATATGAGAAGCACCACAAAAGTAGCACTGGGTCTTTATGGGTTAATTAACTACTTGTGCGTGTTTATGAAAAGCAAAGAAGAGCACAAACACACACACATGAGTCTCGGTGTACCAGCTAAAAATAGCTGGCAATTTTCACTTGATATTGTTGGATATAATCATTTACCACATCCCACAGAAATTAAGTCCTAATACATTAAGTACATGTGATATACAGCTCACTTTGAACCCAGTGTGACGTGTTTTCAGTGTACCTTCTAGTACTGCAGCCCACGATGCTCCACTATCAAACCAGATGTCCAGCACATCCTCTCCACGAATGTAGTCTTCCACTGGACCTGCTTTACTCTGACACACACATACAGGATATCATAATTACACCCTAAACAGGCTGAAACAGCATGCACATTTAGGATATTTATCTTTTTTCATTAGGATTACACTGCTGATTGTTTTGTGTACGTGTCACTGACACACATGCTGACCTTTTTGAGGACAGCAGCTGGCAGCAACGTCTCAATGGGAAGCTCCCACCAGCAGTCACTGCCCTTTTCTTTGAAGAGCTGAGCTACATGGGAGACGGTGTGTCTACAGAGGAAGAGACAGGAGGACAAGGGAGATGATAAACGGGAGCGTACCACGACGTATCCTGACCAGCTGTATCACAGTCTGGTATGGGAAGTGCTCTGTTGCAGAAAGCTCGCAGCGTTCTCTAGGACTCCTCCCACCCTCCAGGAGATGCTTCAGGAGCCTCTGGACTAAGACCAGCAGACTGTGGAATAGCTTTTAGCTTTTTCCCAAGATCTGTCTCCCTGTTGAACCCCCCCAAACACACACACACATCATATGCACTTGCCACCCCCCCATCACTCCTTCTGGTTACACACACACCCTTATGTCTGCCATCCACCTGTATATGTTCATAGTATTTAACTGTATAGTAGGTTAATATCACCTCATCTGTAAATTATGCCACTATCCACCTGTATAACATGTCCATAATCTGTGTATTATATCTGTACCACTCAAATACATCCATTATTATGTCTATTAACATATTCATTGAACTTTCATACTGTATATTGTAATGTTTATTAATCTGTGTATAATACTGACAAAGTCTATCCCCAACAAGTGGTGCCAGGCGCAACAAACCCCACCCCTCGCACGTATGGTTGCTTATTTTGGCATCAATCCAGCTGATGTCATCATGTCTATGTGTGTGCTGATGTCAGCATAGACATAGACAGCACAGACAAATTTCGGCCATTATAAGTTAATGGAGAAAAAAAAAAGATTTAAAAAATTCATTAAAAATACCGTATGAGCTTTGACCTACTTTTCCCAAAACGTAATCACATCTATTCTGGTTCACTGGCAATGTCTAAACCCAATTTGGTGTCAATTCAACCATAGGTCTGCTGCTAAAGTGTTAACGATCAAACAAACAAACTGAACCAAAGACAATACTCTTTGCCTCCCCTTCGGGGGCAGGGTAAAAATCTATCCTTTATACTTATTAGGGGTGCAACGGTACAGGTAGCCCACGGTTTGGTCCATAGTTTGATTCTTGGGCCACGGTTTCGGTTTGGGTTCAGTACGTCTTTTGTGCATAAAGAGAACTGTTTTTTTCCCAAAAATTATATTTTTATTTTGCTTGTTAGCAAAACCTGAATTTCACAGTAGGACTAAATTATATCACTATACTGAATAAAATAACACTTTCTGTACTGAACAATATAACCCTTTCTTATTCCTTGACTACTTGTATATAGTCGTATAAAACAGGCACATGCACACAAAAGGCCCAAAAGGAGCTTTTTTTTTTAAATAAATAAATTCCTGTTCTGCAAAGGGATGTATAAGAAAATGGCAGTACAAAAACGCCACATTATCTACGTAAGCATTTCCTTGTTATAACATGTCACAGTATTGTATGTGTCAAAGTCCTGCACCGGGTTGGGTGGTCAGATAAAAAAATAATAATAATGTTTATTGCGAGTACGGGCAAGGGTAGAATTAAATGAAATGCAGGTGGGTAGTGGGCAAGGAAGTGACAAAATAAAAGAAGATTCGTGGTTGAAAATAATTTGCAGGACATTTAATGATGATGATCATTTGATTTGACAGTGGTTGACCCACAGCTGGTTTGTTTTATTGTGAAGTGAGCATCACCTCTGTTTACATCCGACCACAGACATCAATGAGCAACACATGTTAGAGATTTATTGATGGCATGCGGTTTAGCCAAAAACAAAGCCCTTAAAAGTGAGTTACTGTGTAAACAATGTGTTTAATTATGGGTCCGGTTGAGGGTTTAACGTAAGTGGATACGAGCGGGTGTGGGTTTGCAGGCAGACACGTTTGTCTCTGTCTGCTGTCTCTCAATGAGGGAGGAGCAGGGCTTCCCCACGCTGCACGCTCACATGCATGTCCAGAGAGAGAGAAAACCGAAAACCCACGGTCCTTAAGGGTGGATTGTACCATCGAGGGTGGACCAAACAATACACGGTTTTCCCGAGTACCGTTGCATCCCTAATATTTATGTATATACTGTCCACTAATTGCATTTTTGGTTAGATGCTAAACTACATTTCATTATGTTGTACTTCTACATGTGTAATGACAATTAAAGTTAATGTAATGTAATCTAATCTAATGTACCAGCAGGTCTGTCTGCCAGCATTGTGCATCTGCTTACTTGTTGATGAGAGCCTCCCCAGTCTCTCTGTGGTAGAAGACTGGGATCGGGACGCCCCAGCTTCTCTGTCTGGAGATGCACCAGTATGTCCGTCTGTCCAGCATAGCCACCAGGCTGCTGCGGGCTGACTCGGGTAAAACACGCACCTTCTGCAGCGCCTCCTAGGAATGACAGCATCGTTTAAAACTGGTTCGTTCCTTGTACACAATCACCAACAGATTCCATAATCTATCCCAGCTTACCTTTGCCTTGTCTTTGAGTGACGCCGTGTTGATAAACCACTGTTTGCTGGGTCTGATGACGACGGGCTGCTTGGTCCTCCAGTCGTATGGATAGCTGTGCACACACCGTTCCTCTTTCACCAGAGATCCACACTCCTTCAGCATGGAAATCACTGACACAGGCAGCCAAGTCATTTCACAAATACACAAAACATTCAGACAAGAAAAGGCATTTTCTGATGGTTTCTGGTTTCTTACCTTTATCAGTGCCTTCATTCATCACAGACAGACTGTGTAACTCAGGACCCGCCAGCTCAGTGAACTTGCCGTCCTCATTCACAATACAGTCCTTAAGAAAAGCAGGTTTAATCTTGTCATTCATTGGCTGAAGGCTGTTCTAATGAAAACAGCATAAATCATCTCATACTCAGTTTAATTTAAACACCTACCTATTCAATGCTAGCATTTTTATTTATAAAAGAAGGCAGCATCTCCAAACAATATATATAAGAAAACATGATTGAACAAGAGAAAAAATAAGAAATGAATCCAAGTGTCAGATACACATAAACTATTTTAGTTTCAGTAAAACTCTTACACAATGGAAAAGTACTTTCCTTCATGTCAAAACATTTTTTAGAATAAAAACCTACCACAGACAGTTTAAACTGTGAAGCTACACTATAATCCTCCATGCCATGAGCTGGCGCTGTGTGGACCAATCCCGTTCCCTTTGCCATAGTCACATGATTGGCAGGCAGCAGTGGTACTTCCTTGGCATGAATTGTGGGATGTTTGCAGATCCCGCCTTCAAGCTGGGAGCCTTGAAGAAGAAAGACAGTGGCATCATGGTTGTGTATAGACTCAGTCCAGTATAAACGGACTCCTGTGTATGAGCGTGTGCATTACCTGTGAAGGTGCCGACAACTTCTAGCTCTGTTCCCAGAATTGCTGCCATGTTGGCAGTGCGTTCAGTAGCCACCAGAAGCAGTTCAGAGTTATCCGCTCGCTTCACTACGGAGTACCTGAGGACCCAAAACTAATCAGAAAACCTTTCCAAATTCTTCCATTATGTCATCAAGCAAGTGAAAAATAAGAGATTTAGATTTTACAATTTTGACCAAGGGCAGACACTGTAACCATAAACAGAGGTTCAGGTACTCACTGGGTGTTAGGCATGTAGCAGATGGCCTGATTAGCAGGAATGGTCCAAGGCTGGGTGGTCCACACCAACACAGAGACACTGTCCAGACCTGCTAAAGATCCACAAGGATTAAGTAGTCAAACAAAATGTATATGAAAAACAAAAGGCTGTGAATGACACTTGCTACATATTTGTGGTACCTGCTTCTTTGGCAATATTTGGAGGCAGTGTGGCCAGCGGGAACGTAGTATAGATGGCTCTGCTCACATGCTCAGCATTGTACTCCAACTCTGCCTCTGCTAATGCCGTTCTACAGAGACAGGATGAGAAGGGTTGTATTGAGAAAACATTTTTACCTCTTACTATTTTTATGAATTAAATTAAAAAAAAAAAAAACACAGGAAGTATGGAAGCAAACTACAAACACACCAAAAATGTGCAAAAATGTGATCTCAATGGTTTCTGCAGACAAGAGTCAGTCAGTTCAGTGACAGCTAAATTCCTACAGTAAAATGTAGATGAAACAATAAGAACTGTTTGACATGTCTCGAATGAAACCTTGTACAAAACACCAAAAGGTGAAAACAGTGAGTCTCATATTGGCTGGACAAAAGTTCAACATTTCTCATATACAAAGGGCAGTCCCCCTAAATATTTACCTCACTGTTCTGTAGGAATTTCTTATCTGAAATAGTTGTTTTCATTGTGTTTACTTATTTCCTGTATATACTGGTCATATCTTGCTACAGAGACTAAAAAATACATTTGTATGGTATTATAACTTTGCCCACTTGTACAATACTGTGTATCTTTAAGTACAGGCATCGTGTACCAGCCATTCTTTTACCTTGAGGAAGGAGACCAGAAGACTGGTTTGTAGTCCTGGTATATGAGACCCTGTACGGTAAGAGAATAAGATTAATATACTGTAACAGACCTTCAACTGAAAACAAGTAATATTCAGTTCTATAGCCAAAAACAGACAGAATCACATTATGGACCCTTTCTGACTGAACATAAACTATACCAGTTTCTCACCTTGCTGTACATCTCTTGGAAGACTTTAAGCTGTGCAGCCTCATAGGCCCCATCAAATGTGTAGTAACACTGGTCCCAGTCAGCCATCACCCCCCAGCGCTGGAAAGCAGCCATCTGGCGAGCAATGGCCCCCTCTGCAAACTCCCGTGCTGCAGAAGATGAAGAACAAATGTCTCAGCAGCTGCAAATCTCACAGGCCTCATCTTCATCCTGATTTTGTGCTTTCTCACCTTTCTGTCTGATCTGAAGAGGACTGAGGCCACTGGTGCCCAGTTCTCCCAGAGCCTTCAGCTCAATGGGCAGGCCATGGCAGTCCCAGCCTGGCATATAATGGACCTGCCTCCCCCTCAGCATCTCAAAACGGTTGCGGATATCTTTTAGGATCTGGATCAAATAAGACATGACAAATAAAGTGATTATTACTGATTTGAGCGGGCAGTGGCGTCAATAAACAAGCATACTCATGCTGATTGTTCCACCAATACAGTTCAAGATTAGAATAACAGGTCACAAATTATCATTCATTATAATATACCACAGCAGGGGAAAATAACTGAAACATCATAACACTGTAAACTGATCACCTTATTGAGTGCATGTCCCACATGAGGGTCTCCATTGGCATATGGTGGTCCATCATGAAGGCAGAATTCTTTCTTAGCCTTCCTCGCTCTCTGCCAGGAGTACAAATCTGCAAACTTACAGTCCTGCAACATACAGAATCCACAGGAACACAGCATATATACAAACAAGGCACTGTTAATGTAAAACTGATCTGTAACAGAGCGCCAGTCATTCAATACTTGAGTGTTACATGATATTCGGTTTAATCTATATAGTCTCAGGTAGTCAGAGGATCTCCACACTTTGTTTTAGAGCTTAGCCAGCGCTGGAGAAAGTCTGCATGTATCAGGAGATATCATATAAAGACCAAAAACAGAAAACATGTTTGTGTTTCTGAACTTTTTCCTTCTTTCTTTACCTATTACTCCGTATAGAATAAACTAATTCAAACCATTTATAACAGTAATATGCAACTTTAACAAACATGCTTCAATAGTGATCATTTAATACTGTGAAAAAAAATATGAAAGTCAGAGACACCAAACAAGTTCTTATGTACTTTTTCTTCAGTATGATCTTTACTTGTACTGGAGAATTTTTGACATTTCGTTTACTTCATTAAAGGAGTGAAAAGCCTTTCAGTGAGAGTAGTGTGTGTCGAATTAAAAACAGGACCTTTTTAAAGCTGAAGTACACATTCTGTCCTCTGATCCAGTATGTTATTAACAGGCAGTGGACACTAAACTGGACAGCTGACCAGAAGAGGTAGTTAGTCCTACCTGCTGGATCTCGAGTTCTCTGTCAAGCAGCTTCTGTCCGGTCAGTTTCATCGGAAAATCAGTCTTGGGCAGAAGCACCGTATCTCGGTACAGTCCCTGTGCAGACCCGGACTCTGCGGGCTGAGCGGAACCTTCTCCTGAACCGACTCCGTGACAGCGACTGGAGCTGAAGGAGACAGCCCGGAGGAGGAGGCCACCTCCCCGCTGTGACCTCCGTGCCCATCTCGGCAGCGCCTGGCTGACTAGCGATATCCGGCACAGCAGCATGGAGAGGCCAGGTAGCCTTGTGGTCAAACAAAACCACAAAAACTTGCAAGGACGGGGTTGTTTCTGTGTTGTGACAGCGGCCTGTTCTCCTGTTTTTATATTCCGTCTTTCAGGAAGTACTGTTTCTTCAGGAAGAAATAGGAGAACGGACCACTACGGAAACACATAAGGGTCAACGTTACTCCAAACGATGTCATTAAACTGCGTATTGGTGCAGTTATACACTGAAGGGCGCTATTTATCCATCTGATGAATATGATTCAACCGTTCAACAGCTGACGATACCAATGTAGTCTTAGTTTTTATACACACACACACACACACACACACACACATAAGTTCAGAGCACATGAACGAATCAAACAAGTAATCTATGTTGACACTATTGCCATTTTATATGATATACAAACTTTATGTACCAAGTTCCTCTCATTGTCTAAGCATGTGTTTACATTGAGAATGATTTGATGTCCTCTACTGGTCTAATTATTAATCTAGTGTCCGCATAAATACATAAAAATAATGATATATTAGAAGTTATGTGTAATGAATATTATTTTCACTTGTAGAATTCACTTACCTGGGGTTCATACAAAAACAGTAAGTGTTTTAAAAGTTACCTTTAAAATATCTGCAGTCTTTATTAGCAGTTTTTGAATATACTGTATGTAATGTTAAAAGTCATGGCAAATATAAGTATAAATAATAGGAAAATAAACTATAGAATTAGTAAATGAGTAGGCCTATAAAATATGAATATATAAGTTATGGATACAGTCGTGGAAAAAAATATTCGACCACCCTTGTTTTCTTCAATTTCTTGTTCATTTTAATGCCTGGTACAACTAAAGGTACATTTGTTTGGAC
>JAPQRP010000017.1:5413901-5426656 GCA_037367295.1 Apogon hyalosoma | reverse complement strand
GTTGTGTTTCTTACAGTATTTCTCTGGTAACCACAGCTGCCAGTTTTTTTCTGTAAAAACAACAGGATTTTTTTTTACAGTGTGATGGGGAAGTTTCTACCAAATCAACACCAGTTAGTGTGAGGGTAGACTAGCTGGGGATGTATGTGATTAGGCTAACGTTTACATGTGAATGAGTGGCCTTTTTATTATATATGTGAAGATTCAGGCATCTTTTGTGTTTATTGTGCGTGCTTATATACTGTGGTGACAATAAAAATGTGATTCATTGGTCAGAAAATGTTCAACTTCTTTCTATAAGTAAAACCCTTCAGAAAGCCGTAGTCATTTCCTAAAATAACGGGGCATTGTGGCTCTTTGTAAACTTAGTTAAGTATATTATATTAGTATTAACCCACAAAGACCCTGTGCTACTTTTGTGGCAGTTCCCAAATTATTTTTTCTCTATTTTTAACTTTTCTTAAGTGATTTATCACCATTTACTCTAATATTATCTTCTATATTTTGCAGTTTAAAGTGAAAATCAGGTATTTTCCTATATTTAATTCACTGGCTGTGTAGATGTTCATTAAAGCTCAGATTAAAGTTAAAGGTTATTATATCAAAAATAGAGAAAACTGAAGAAAAAGATACATTTTTCTCCAAAATGTATTACTAACTTAACATAAAATAAGCGTATCCTGGTGAATCAATGTCGTAGAAGGTGACAGTGTTTCCACGTTCACTACGGAGCCTCTGAACGTCCTAATGAGTCATATCTGATGACCATGAAAAGATGACAAACTGTATTTTACACCAATTATTGACATGTATTGATAGGATTAGTGGATCAACAGGTATTAAACAGTTTATGTCAGTGAATGATTTTGGTTGCCAGTGGATGTTTGGGTCTTTATGGGTTAATTAGTGTAAGTATTAGTATTAAATTAGTAAAATCAGGTAGAATACATTGAGGACTGTTTCCAGTGACAGAATATGACACATGTAATACGCTGCTGAGTATTAACAGCACCAGGACAGTGTATGTAACATATAAAATAAACTCCAGTGGCCTGGTTTATTGTCATAAATAAATCCCCTGCCCTTTGTGAAGCACTTTCTATGGCACACAGGTAGACGATAAGTCAGTCTGTGATACACAATACTTGTTTGCAGCGTCAATTTACTGTTGACTATGCTCTTGAAAATTATCAGAGAAAATGATAGCATATCAATGGCCTTGTGACTCTTCTTTTTCTCAGTCTCTTCCTGCTTCTGAGTGGGGCCGGACTTGGATTAAACATTAACGTGAAAGTGAAAAAGAGACATGAGGATGGTTTGGTAATAATATAATGGAGCGGGGCAGTCCCAGACACACTTGCTCTGTTTAGTTTGTAAGGAGACATGACTGAAGTCTGAAGGGTTTGCCCCTGAGGATGACATAAGACACAGAGGTTGAAGTGTGTTCTTGTACAGTACTGTTGTAATACAAAACTGAAGTGGCAGCTGCGTATTTGCTTATTTTACCGTAACTGCTGACTTGCCGCACTTTACTTCCAGAAAGCAGAGAAAGACTGTACTTCTTCTACCAGTTCTTATCCTTTTATCCCAACTTCTTACTGGATGTAACCAGATAGGATAGAATGTCCTGTTATGTGCTGCCTTCATGATGCCTTAGAAATATCTATTGTCATAAAAATGGAATGAGCAGCCAGGATAAGGCCCATTCCCAAGTCAAATGTTCTTCTTTAACATATCTCAGCTGATTTCTTTTCTTTTGCTGGTCACACCTTGTACCTCACGTCAATATGTAATATGACCTAGACTGACAGAGGCATGCTCCCATAGGGAGGATCTAATTCACAGCAACACTGTTACTGATTTGATTAGCACCGACACTATCCTCCAATCAGGACTAAAATCTCAGATTATTATCAAGCCGACGCCATTGAAAGGCCTAAATGTAGTAGCTGCTCATGTCAGTGTTAATGACTGGGTTTTTTTAGTCTGAACTGACACGGTGATGGTTGTGATGTTCATTCATATAGTTCCTGGTAACAGAACAGACTTCTTTTTTTTTCTTTTTTTTACAGCATACACACTTCAAAGCAAAAAAAAAAAAAAAAAAAAAAAGAAAAAAAAAGAGGAGAGAGATGTATCTTGTGGGTATGATACAGGAAGACGGTGCACCTCCAGGTTTAACACCTCCTTTGTCACGTTGTGTATACATTGTCAGTAAAAGGAAAACTAGAGCGCCGACAGCTGGCTCGGTTGACACACTGTCCTCATTTCCAAGTGGGCCTGAAGGAAACATGTTAAGTAACTCCTTTATAGTCAAAATCCCTACAGTCCATACATATACACGGGTCAAACACAACAAAAGAGTGAGCCAACTAACTTCTCCTTTTGTTATGAGTTAACATGGACTACTACCAAGTTGCTCGGAGCTTAGTGGAATATAGGACATGCTTGGGGCTCTGGCTGTAAGCTCAGCAGAGCGAAATGATTCAATAAGGAGGGATACAAGCAGGGTACAGTTTTTAATATATTTTTTAATAATCTGGTGGCTATGGTTACTGTGTAGTGAGAGGAGAAACTATAACCAACCCATCCTCATACATCACCGCAGCCACAATGGAAAGTATAGAATTTAGTGGTAACTGTGTCCTCCTAAACTAGAACTAGTACTGCAATCAGGCCATACTAGTGACCCATGAAGTGTATTAGGTTTTCCTCAAGCCTTTTTCTGGTGTTAAAGCAAAGGCTGCACACTGTTTTTTTCATTACATATACACTCACTGGCCACTTTATTACAGTAGGTACACCTTGTTAGTTGTAGGTGTTCCTAATAAAGTGGCCAGTGAGTGTATTTGCTGCTGTTGTAACTAATTTACCTCAAGGTACAACTTGTACATTCAGAGATGCTCTTCTGCATGAAGTGGCTGTAACCAGTGATTATTTGAGTTACTTTTGCCTTTCTGTCAGGCACAATCTGGCTGTCCTGATATTTTCACCAGAGAACTGCCGCTCACTGATTTCCTCTGTCTAACCATTCTTTGTAAAACCTTGATTGTACTTGAAAATCTCATCAGATCAAGCATTTCTGAAATACTCTGGCCAACAGCCACGTTCAAAGTCACTTAAATCCCCTTTCTTCTCCATTCTGATGGGGAGTTCAGATTAGATTTACATCAATGAGCAGATGAACAGGTGTACCTAATAAAGTGGCCAGGGAGTGTATGTCTCTAAAATGCTCCCTTGGGTGTTTCATGTTCGCCAACAACTACACAAGAATGTAGCAAGACTTACCATACTATGAAAGTGGTCATTCTGAAACAGGTTTGGTTTTATATTTCCTAAGTGTTATTGCTAAAACACTAAAAAGTACACGGAGGTGTTTTGGGTTGTTTCTAACCCTTCTCAAGTGGTGACCTCTGACCTCCTGGGGTGAACTAGTAAGGCTACACTATGTGCTTCAATAATGGCCATTTTGGACCAGGTTTGGTGTGTATCTCTTGAGTCTTTTAGAGAAATACCAAGGCTTTAACAGGTTGCTCCCTGTGGTATTTCAGGTCATTTCTAAGGGGATTTCTTTTTCAGTGGTAGTGAAACTGGGGTGGGAGTGAGTCACAACTAAGTTTAAACTGTAAAGTCTCTATGGTTTCTGTGGTGAAAGCCTAGATGAGACAAGTCACATCATGGTTCAGTTCACTGCCTGATCATCTACAGGAAAAGTTGAGCCATCAGTTCTATGCCTCTCAAATAAATAATGACAGTCTTATTGTTTTGGTAATCAGCTGCATATTTCTCTTATTTGGATGGGAAGCTGCTTTACAATGATTGGTACTTGTTAGAAATCACCAAATAATCATTTAAAAATCAGATGAGTTCTTACTCTGATACTGAACAGAATGATTTGTCAAGTCATCATGAACAAGTGGTTCCAGGCACAACAAACTCCGCCCCTCACACATATTTCATATAAGTAAATGGAAAGATTTTAAAAATTCATAAAAAATTTGAACTTTAACCTACTGTTCCTAAAATGTAATGAGATCCATTCTGGGTCACCGGCAGTCTATAAAGTCAATTTGGTATGAATTCAACCAATAGTTTTGCTGCTACAGACATTTGAAATTTTTCCCATTATAAGTAAATGGGAAAAAAAATATTTAAAAAATACTTTAAAAAAAATTGTACGGAAAATCTCACTCTGTGACAGGTGCGTGTGTTTGTGCATTGTTAACTAACTTCTGCACAGACAAAATGCCGCCGAGACGCACTAAAAAGGATTCCCAAAGTGACTTGGACCTGGATATGCGTCAGAGCAAACTCACCGTCTTCATCCAACAGTTTGAGAAAGAAGCACAGGAGCGCATGAACGAGCTGGAGGCCAAACTGGAGAACACGCTGGCCACTGTGGACAAAGTGTTCAAAGTGGAGCTGATGAAGATGCCTCCTTCTCTTAAAAACACACTAATGGGAGACCTAATCAGCGTAGAGGAAATCTCAGCAGGTGAAGTGTCCAGTGCTATGAAGACAGAGTCCCTTGAGATCCAACAGCCCCTCAGGAGGATGCCCAGCAAAAGAGCGAAATCGAATGATTCTCTACCTGTTGGGTCTAACTCGACCTCAAAGTCTTCATCCAAGACCTCAAAGGGAGGAAGAGGAGCAAAAAAGACCAGAACTGGCAACAAGACCACTGGAAACTTCAGGGGAACCTCAGTCAGTGTCAAAAGAAGTGAAAGTCTTAAGAGCAGCGACCACGACACTTCAGCCAGACCTCAGCTCAGGTCTGTCGTCTCCACCGGTGATCTGCCCTGTCCAGAGTCCAGATCTGCTGCATACATCAGTCTAACCACGGCACAGGGACACACTGTCTTCTTCTCTGAAGAAACCGAGGAAGAAGTGAACCCGGATTTACTGGATGATGTGGCATGGTGTCACATCCAGAACCTCAAGAAATTGATGGATCGTCTGTCAAGTCGCTGCCAGCGATGAAGTCTGTCTTATTGTGTTTTAACAATATTAGGTTTTGTCTTGTTTGAAAAATAAAGTTTGTATCTTTAAGTGTTAAGACAAAAAAAAATTGTACGGTTGACCCATGAGGTAAGGACTCATGAAGAACAATGTTGAGAGAGGTGGGAGAAATGGTCGGTTTATACAACGACAGGATAAGGATGATCTTATTGATAACACTGGAGCATACTCAGCGGCATTTGAAGAGTTTTTATTCATCATTTCAGATCTGTGCTGTTTCTTTTTTTAATCTTAAAGTTTTTATCTGTTTTTTGTTTTGCTTTGTTTTGTTTTTTATTTCATGCCTTCTTTTTATTGCTTCCTTGCTGTAATGCTTTTAATGTTTTATGTCAAGCACTTTGAATTGCCTTGTACATGAAATGTGCTATATAGATAAACCTGCAATGCACATGTTGAAGTGTCCTTGCAAGACACTGAACCCTAAATTGCTCCAGTAGGACCTGGTGGCTTTGGAAAGTGCTTGGGGCACCACGAAGGTGTATAAACTACGCTATATAAGTGCAGTCTATTTACCATTTAAATCCAGTGTTAAATATACATGTTTAAAATGTTAAATCTACATGTTACGCCGTAGATATGGTTACAGTTTGTTGTATTTCTTACAGTATTTCAATGGTAACCACAGCTGCCAGGTTTTTTTCTGTGAAAACAACAAGATTTTTTTTTTTTACAGTGTAGAGTGTTAACAAACAGAAACAAAAACAATACCCCTTGCCTCTGCTTTGGGTGGTGGGGTAATACGTCAAAGTCATCTGAAGTCGGGGGAACCTTAAGTCTTTTGTCTCATTGTGAATCAAATCAGTCTCAAGTCATAACAATAGTAATTTAAGTCTCATTTAAGTCAGATCATGTAGCTTAAATCCTCTACCTCTGCTCCCTAATAAGAGAAATGAACTGAACAAACTGCATCTGTTTTTAATCAGAGAAACTGGACAGACCGGTCCATTAATGTTCTGAACACATCGATATCTAACTGAAGTTTGCAAACATCAAGTACTAATGATAAAGTTTTATCACTAACTTTACAAGTCTGTTTCAAAGCCAAATAGAAAAACGTTTATTATGTTTCTTATCTGTTCCCACACTCATTAGAAGGTAATCTATTATACTTCCAGAGATTATGAAGTCAGATAGATTTATAAATCCAGGTCCAGGAAGGCAGTAAACTAGGCTGTAGACATGTCCCACAGTTTTATGAATACCCTACTGTAATTCACTAAATGCAAAACCATCAGCAGTAAAGTGTCTGATGGGCACACCTAAATAACAAGAATTTATGCAAAGTTTTTTTTTTTTCCTGTTCTTTTTTTAATTTTTTTTTTTTTTTAATTGCAGCACCTGATGAAAGGAGTTCACTATCGCTGGGGATTCTTTGCCCCCAGTGGCCCTGCACTGGATGAAATAAGGGAAATGGTGGATGCAGAACAGGTAGAATTTCTCACCATTACACTTATTTCCCAGCAACTAAGAAGCTGATTTCTTTGTCCACATTTTTAAAAAATATTAGTGTCCAGTCACTGTGTAAAAATTGATTATTAGACACAGTATTTTACAGATCTATGGGTATAATGTCATGTATTATGCAGTTCCTGAGTGCCGTGTCTCCCTCTGTGCAAAATATACGTTTTGTTTTTTTTTTGTTTTTTTTTTTTTGCAAAAACATGGTTTACTATAAATAAGCTTTAGTTATTTTCAGATATTAGAGAGAACCTACATGTCTTGTCATTGCAACTTGTCACAACAGAAGGATCACACACAGGATGTTGATTTTTATCAGCTGATTCAGGCTTTTGTGACTAATAATAATCGGTAATAGCTGAGCAACAAGACTTACGTAACTTGTGTTTAACCTTTTGCTCTTTTTCAGATCCGACCTGTGGTGGACGAGATCTTCAACTTCTCACAGGTTCCTGAGGCCTTTGAAAAGTTGGAGAAAGGTCACGCTCGAGGGAAAACCGTCGTCCAGATCAGCAAAACGGGAGATGAGTCATAGCACTAAGTTCTGGGGACTTTTATAAACCAAAACTTAAAACTAACTTATTCGACTCCAAGCTCTGGGATAAATGTAATCATGGCGGCAAGAGGAGGACAACGTACATAAAGTGGGTCATTGCTCTTGCTTTCCCTTTGTGCGGCCTTTACTGTATCTCATTTGTCAAATGGCTGAAAATGCAGAAGTTGGGGACGCTTAAAAAGTTTGGTATTTTATACTAGAGAAAAATAAATCTAAGCTTGAAAAAAGATGTCGGAATGCTGACTCACAATACTGGTGCGGAGCTGCTTTAGAGGCGATACTAATTGCAGTGAGAGAAACGTGGTCACGCGTGTGTATTCGCAGCATATCTGAACTACTGGCACACTCGATAACGTCCAGTCAATGCAGCTGCTGCTTGTGCTTAGTATCATATCACTGCCGTTTCAGAACAAGTCCGACAGGTTGGGGCTTGTCCTGGATACTGGGAATTGGTGCTAAATTGGCTGACATTAAGGTTCCACACACAAGAGCACAGAAATACAGGAACATAATAAACACAGGCCCGCAATAAACTGCAGTGTACCATAATTTTGATAATATAGTGTAGAAATAGGAAAAAAAAAACAGGGAATGAGAGAGGAATACAAGATGCAAGAAAGGTCTCCGGACCATGAACACACTGCAGCGTCTTAACTAGAAGGCTACCAGTGTCATCCTGCTCCTCAGTAATAATTTAACCCATAAAGACCCAGTGCTATTTTTGTGCCAGTTCCCATATGATTTTTTTCCCTCTATCACCATTTATTGTAATATTATCCTTTGTATTTTGTATTGTTTCAGTGAAAATCATGCATTTTCCTATATTTAATGCACCGATCACGTCGATGTTCATAAAATTCCCTATTTATAAAATCAAGGGCCCTAAAACTACGTGATCTTGTCGACCTAAATACTCCTGTCAGAATGTGTAAAGCCCATGACCACATGCTACCCTACAGTCTACAGGAGATGTCTGAGCCCAGGCAAAGTAATTATAATTGAAGGGGAACTGAAGTCTTCAAGAAAATTAACAAACATAAAAAGCCAGTGTATCTCTGTCAGGGGGGTACATCTGTGGAACAATCTGGATCAAAACCTTCAAATGTCTTTTACAATTTGTGCTTTGAAAAGGATGTATAAATCCAGTATAATAACAAAATATAGAACATTATCTGAATAAGTGAATATCTAGTTATAATATAAAAGAATGCAGAAAATAAGATAATGTATTACCTATTTGTAATTAATTCAGACTGTCGTGATTAGGAGATATTATCACATTATTAATGATTGTATTTGTTGTAAATATGAATGGTTTGTATGGATGCTTTGTGTTGTTGTAAAAATATATAGAAGAAAAAAGTGTGTTCACAAAGCAAAGGAAATGGAATTAATTTAATTATTAGTTTGTAAAAAGGGGGTGGGAGTCTGTAAGTCATACTTCTTCCCACTCCTTTTCAAGTGCTGAAAAACTTGTTTGACCTCATATGGTTCTTTGTTATCTGATGATTTTATGTGCTCAAAATAAAACTAATTAACTAAGTAAAAGCGCAGATTAAAGTTAAGGGTTATTATATCAAACAGAGGAAACTTATGAAAAAAATGACTTTTTCACAACAAAAAGTATCATTAATTGAACAGAAAACAAGTTTCTCCATCCACTGTCACTGATCCAACTCCATGGGTTTTACTGGTGAATCAATGTTGAAGATGACGGTGTTTCCACGGTAACTACGGAGCCTCTGAACGTCCAAATGGGTCATATCTGATGACCGTGAAAAGACGACAAACTGTATTTTACACCAGTTATTCACATGTATTGATCGGATTAGTTGCTCAGCAGTTATTTAACATCAGCTCAGTAGATGCTTTTGGTCAGCGGTGGATGTTTGGGTCTTTATGGGTTAATGTACTGTTTAAAGTACTGTTGGTTTTGGAATTCCACTCCTATATTTTTTATTCGTGTCAGTTTTTATTCACCAGTAATGAGCAAGAAAATGCATCAAATCTCATGTTCAGAAGCTGCAACCAAACTTGAGCAATTGATTATTATTAGCAAGCTATTTTACCAAATTATCGCTTACATCTTATCACTGTGGAAACCTAATAATGAACTGTTCATACTGACAGTTAATGTACAGCTCAAGAAACACATTGCACTTGATAGGTCACATATTTTATTTCACGTGTAACAGTTTTCTCTGATACTTACATATATACAGTCAGCAGTGGGCAGTGTCATTATTGCGGTTCTGCCTAGTGTTACACATTTGGTTCCTATGTACAACCTAATGTAGTAAAATATAGTTTGTGTAAAAACCAAGAAAGGTATCAAAACTTTACAACAGATCCATTCTGATCCACAGTAGTTACAAAAAGAAAAGAACATGGTCTACACATATAGTTGGACATCATGTTGATGCCATCAGAATATGGATACACATTCACATGACTGAGATGTACAAAGCAGCAGGAAAAAGTACCATAAAGCAAAGACATGAGTGCAGCATTGAAACAGGGCTGAGTTTACACCGAATGAAGTGAAAAAAATCACAAATGAGTCTTTGGTTTGTAGTAGAAATCAAGAGATGAACAGCATTATACTACATGTTCATTCTATCAGAAAACACTGTCCTATGTAAGTGCATGTTTGAAGGTCATCGTTTAGTTGATCCAGTTAATGCATAGTCATAAGTAAGAGTTCGGAGTCTTACAGGGTCATCACAGGATCTCCACGGTCCATCTTTGGATCAGTTTTCTCTCATCAAATGTGTTTAAGATGATCTGGTTCTTGTCATATTGATTACCACCTGGAAAACACAGCAGAATAAATAAAGCTAGTGATATTCAAAATACGTACTTAAAATTTGTCCAAACTGGTATTCCACTACGCAGATACATGATATGAATACAGAAAAAGCAAACATTGAACAGCAATAATATCACAAAAATACTTCACGACTTTAAATCATATCAAATCAACTTTTATGTATATAGCGCCAAATCATAACAGAAGTTATCTCATGACACTTCACATGTAGAGCCGGTCGAAACCAGACTAATTTACAGAAACCCAACAGAATCCTCCAGGAGCAAACACTGGTGACTGGTGACAGTAGAAGGAAAAACCTCCTTTTAACAGGCAGAAACCTGGAGCAGACCCTGACTCCTGGAGGATGGACGTCTGCCTCGACCAGTTTAGGTTAGAGATAGAGGGTAAAGGAGGAGAAAAGAGAGAGAGAGAGACTAGGGGAGGTGGTGGTGGTGGTGGTGGTGGGGTATGGGGAGACACGTGGATGTGAATGATGTAATAACAAACACCACCACAACCACAACCACATGGACAAGTGAGCGACTTTAATGTGAGCATTACTTAACATCAACTTTAGAGGAACAAAAGTAGAAAACAAGTGGTTCCAGGCACAACAAACCCCACCCCTCGCACATATTGCACCTGATTTTGGCATCCAACCAGCTGATGTCATCATGTCTATGCATGTGGTCATGTCAGCATATCAACTGTCTCTATATATGGGTCAAGGTTGAAGTAAATTAAAACAAAATTGATGTTTTTATAGACATGTGAAATTTTGCCCATTATAAAAAAATGGGAGAAGAAAAAAGATTTTAAAAATTCATACAACATTTTTTACTTTGACCTACTTTTCCCAAAATGTAATCAGATATATTCAAATAACACTAAAGCAACAACTACTTTGTGGACACTGAAGACAGAATTGGACAGTACAGTGCAGCTCCTGATTTCACCACGAGGTGGAGCCACTGGAGCAGGACTGAACTACAGTAGCTCTGAGAGCACTTAAACTGAGAGAAATGGGAAGTCTTCGATACAAAAGCACAGTGTGAGCTGCTACCAAAGTCACATTAGCTACACATTGATACCTTTAGAAACAAGCTTTATGGACAGTATTTATGATTCTTGACCAATAGGATGATGAGACTATTATCAGCAGTGTAGACAGAACCTCAATGAAAACTGATGTACAGATATAAACATGTATTACACAAATAAAATGTTTAAAACTGATGATTAATTTACAAAACTACTCAATTCCAGCATGGTTTATTTTATACCTGCTGCATACAACATGATTCCGACTCATGCCTAGTAAGATACAACGGTGTGGTGATGTCTAATAAGAATATTCCTGTCTCTCTTACATTTGTCATTTCAACCATCTGAATTTAATCCAGGACAAAAATGCACATGTAACAAAGGATTCTGACCTTTGACCTCCAAGACCAGGTCTGGCTGGAGGTGGTAGTGGACTGCACCGTCTGGAGTAATGTTCCAAATGTGGTTGTCTTTGTTCTTCTCAGGAGACACACACAGTCTGCTGCCTGCCATCACCATGCTGCCTGACGTCTGGAGGCAGCAGTCCTCCACCAGCTACACACACACACACACACACACACACACACACACACACACACACACACAAAACACAGCGGCAGACATATTAGGACTGGGTGATTTTCCATAAGTCTTATCTTTATCTGGCGGTCATCTTAATTAAAAGGGAATGTTTGTCGCAGCACATGTTCCACTAATAGACAACAAACATAAGAGCACATACTGGAACCTCTTTAGTGGAGGTATATTCCCCAGTGACTGTTAGGATACAAAGTTATTTCCTCCTGTGTTCGTTGTTATCGTCACGCCCTTGTTTTCAGGTATGCGTTCGACTCAGACACAATAACAGTGACAAACAGTGAAGTGTTTTACAGCAGCCGTCTGACACACTACGGTTACTGCAAGGAAGTAACGGTTTAATGTCCATGCTTGATGCAAAACTTCAAAAGTTAGAGCCCATGGGTGGTGCAGGGACAAAAATCCTTGCACAACCCTGAAGAGAATGGGACATGTGCAACAAAAAAACTGGCGTGTGAGTAAATAGAGTAAACAATTCATTACATTTAACTTGGTTATGGTTTTTATTCCAGGAGCCAATGCAGTACATATGAGGTGCATTACTATATTTCATAGAGATTTAGATGAAACATGAAGCTGATAATTTGGAGTAAACTACTCCTTTGTATCTTGAAGTCTTTACCTTTGATTATTACAGTATTACATGTCTGTATATTTTTTTGAAACCTTTTTCACTTGTCCATCTTTCATCACACTGGGACCTTGCTGCCTCAATATAGATAAATAAATTAAAATAAACAGTATTTCAGTGTTTCTGTGCACAGACTAATGCAGTACCTTGCAGCTAAGCAGTCCTTTCTGATAGAACCAGACCTGCTCCACCCCTCCGGTCTCCTCCACAGCCTGGACCCTCATCAGCTTTATGTCGTCCAGTGTTCCCGTCAGAGATATCATGTATCCCGTCTCTTTGTTGCGCAGACGGAAGTACTGCTGTTTCTGTTGGTGACAAATATGTAAAACCAAATCCAGTAATATGTAAGGCCACAGGTAGGTTTACTATTTTATCAAGAGTAAGTACAATGATATATTATCAGTCTCTGTAACAAGATACAACTGAAATATAGTACAGCATTAACAACAATTTCAGGAATTTAGTATGGCCTTCCTACATATTTAACATGTCTTTAACTCTTCTGCGCTGGGAAAAAAAAAATCTAAATCTTACCAAGTGTATTTTTCTCATTTCTAGTCAAAATATCTCATCACAGTTAAAATCAGACATAATCACCTAAAGAGTAACTTTTCAGTGAGATATAAGAACTTATTTTT